>JAODUO010001038.1:32500-140000 GCA_025642075.2 Ridgeia piscesae
ACAACAAATGTGTTATATGTCCTAGACACACTCATATCTACACACAACAAATGTGTTATATGTCCTAGACACACTCACATCTACACACAACAAATGTGTTATATGTCCTAGACACACTCACATCTACACACAACAAATGTGTTATATGTCCTAGACACACTCACATCTACACACAACAAATGTGTTATATGTCCTAGACACACTCACATCTACACACAACAAATGTGTTATATGTCCTAGACACATTCACATCTACACACAACAAATGTGTTATATGTCCTAGACACACTCACATCTACACACAACAAATGTGTTATATGTCCTAGACACACTCACATCTACACACAACAAATGTGTTATATGTCCTAGACACACTCATATCTACACACAACAAATGTATTATATGTCCTAAACACACTCACATCTACACACAACAAATGTGTTATATGTCCTAGACACACTCACATCTGCACACAACAAATGTATTATATGTCCTAGACACACTCACATCTACACACAACAAATGTGTTATATGTCCTAGACACAACAAATGTGTTATATGTCCTAGACACACTCACATCTACACACAACAAATGTGTTATATGTCCTAGACACACTCAGATCTACATACAACAAATGTGTTATGTTTATTAATATAAAAGTTAATTGTGGACATGTTGAGCCAGAGTTTTCAGAATGCAAGTATTACAGCTTATCAAAGTAGTTGCTGTATTACAAAAATAAATTGTCCACAGTGAAATAAGCAGTATGCGAATTTTACCTTTGACACTTTGCGAACTTTCTTGTAGATGCTTAAAAAATTCACATGTTTTTACCTTAGTGTTTTCACAAGAAATACAAGTCAGAAGTCGCTATTTTATAGTAAATGTTATATGTGGTGTATTCAGGCTTGGACTAGTGAGGGACACCACTACTGCCATCTGGTGTTCACAACGGGGAATGTCTGAATCAGAGTTACGGTTACTGCTTCAAGTGAGTAATGGTGTATGTTGCCGTAGTAACCACAGCTGTAGTTGTTGTTCCACAGCAACAGTTGCCATAGCAACAGTTGCCACATCAACAGTTAGTGCCATAGCAACTGTTTTTTAGAGTAAACGTTGTCATATGAATGGGTCAACAGATCTTTGATAGTTCAGAATTTGAAGACACAATTAATATAGTTTATATTTACATTTTTTTTAAATATACCATTTGTGTATGAGAATCAGTTATATTGCAGAAGTATGTCAGTAATATTACATTTCACAGGCTCTGAGAAAACAAATTTAATTTCTGCTGTTTCACAGGCTGTACCTGAAACATATCCCATGCTTAAGTACCCACAGGTAATTTTCTAAAAATGTTATATGTTAATCCACCAATCATTGTCATTCGTCCAGGTGCCTGCGGCCGTCTGGTCACCCTTCTTCCTGTCCCTGGTGGAGAACCTTGTCAACAGAAACGGGATTCTCAACTTCTTCCACGACCATCTCCGCCAGGCCGTGGAGACGAAGTACCTGTCCACACCTGATCTCAAACAGAGTACTTACCTCAAACTGGCCGATTTCTTTGCGTCAAGAAGACTCGATGACCGAGTGGTAAGACAATTGATTCTGCTGACATGTCTCTTTATGTATCTCTTAGTTGTTGAAGTTTTATGCAGATATCCTTGTGATTAAATATTTCCCAAATGTTTGTGTGCATTTTACATGAAGAATCGTCAAGATACATTGGAAACTACATCCTAGTTAAATTATTGCGGTAATATTTAAAACACATATTATAATATCACTATAAAGTGGATCTAATAAACTTCAAGAGGTTTCTTGTAAATGAACTTACTGCAGCCATTTGTTGTGTTTTAGGTGGATGAACTTCCTTTCCTGCTTGCCAAAGCTGGAGAGCTCGACCGCTTACGAGCAACCATTAGTGACCTTGACGTGTTTGAGCGGATGGTGTCGAGTGAAGATGGGGAATTTGAACTAATCAACTCCTGGAAACTGGTGAGATTGTTTATCACACATCACATCAAACCAGAATCAAACCCGTGTTTGTAAAATATATTATAATATATGATATATAATATATATAATATATATATATATATATATATATATATATATATATATATATATATATATATATACTATGAAGGGTTTGAGGGCAAAATGCAAGAAATGCTAAATCAAACATTTCGCCCATGTATCAACCTTTAGTTCAGAGTCACGCCAACGTAGTATACTATACTTTTTATTGTTAAAAAACGCGATATAAACCCTTTAATTTCAATGCACAAAAGAGTGTTTGATTTCAAAATGTATATTTTCCCAAAATTGTATATATCCTATACAGTGTAGTCCAATCAGCAACCGCTTGTTGTAGTGGCGACATCTAGTGAAATCAACGACTGATAACTTGCAAGAACACATTAAGCCATCCTCAAAACGTAGTAAACATAATTCAGATGACATATATAAGTAGACAAATTAACTTGAGTCACTTTGGTAGCAATAGCAAGATACACCAGAAAGGTTGTAACCATCAAAATGTGGCTTAAGAAATGGAATATGCCAAGTCTAAGCTCCTGATGTAAGGCAAAGCCTTGTCGTAAGCCAAATGCAAAGTCAGTATTGAATAACCAAACAATGATTTTGCTTTGTTGTAATTGCTTCAGGTAATGGTATTATTCAAGTGTGCTATGTTTACAAGTAAAGTAGATATGCCAGCTATATACACTTATTTATTTATTTATTTTAAAGAGTAATTACTACATCTACTACTACTAGTTGAGGGAGGTTATTACTATATGTACCCGGTACTTACTATGGATTAGCAATGCGGAATGGATACTGGTAGAGTGATCAACTGCTACGCATCATGTTTTTTAGTAGTTTATTTTGTTTAAATTATTCTTTATACTGATATTAAATATTACAGTTCACTGAAGATTGACAGATGCTACAAAATGTGTTTACAAATACAACTAAATGTCTTGCTTTTTATTTTGAATTCTAGTAGAAAATCAGTTATCAGTTCAGTTAATGTCATTTAAAAACTTATTTATTTGTTACTACATTAAAACATTAGTTTTTCCCAATGATCTGCCACACAAATTTAATAAATTTTACGAGACCCATGAAAACTACTTAAGATGACAATATCATTAATACCATGTTCTAGTCGTTGTGTTGCATTAACACGGTAACTTGCCTTAATTAATTACTGTTTTTACACTATACAAATTTGTAAGAAATGTTGTCATTAAACAGACAGCTTCAGTTTGTGTCATTTTGTAGAACAATAACATGGATATATCGCGTTATGAAAAAGAATGGCATGGATACATCGCATTTTGATAACTAATATATTGTATGTGATTTTTCAGAAAAAAATACAAAACAAGATTTCATTTTTTTACCAATCTCTATATTTGAATGTGTTGCAAATGTTTATGACTACCCTCTAAGGGTGAAACACAAAATTGTGTTTATTTCAAAATGTGAAAAATGGATATATTGTGTTTTGCCCTCAAACCCTTCATATATATATATATATATATATATATATATATATATATATATATCTATATATATATATAATTTTATATATGTATATATATATATATATATATATATATATATATATATATATAATGGTGGAGGGGATGCAATCTGGTCATATAAATTGATAGATACATTTTCCTTCCTCCAAGCTGGGAGACTTCAGTCAGGTACAGACGGCCTACACTGAAGCGCTTGAGAAATGTCCACATCCAACCCCCAAACTACAACAGTCGCTGGCAGAATTCTTCATAGATCCTCGGTCTCCTTGATGCAGCCAGGCAAGTTGGCGCGATACAAATAATTTTTCTGAAATGTTACATTGGTTTCTGGTCTGACATTGGTCTGTGCTATTACACACCAGGCACTGTATTTACCTTTTATCTCCAGGAAACGTCAGTAGTAATATTGGAACTAATGCCCGGCAGGGTGTTTTTCTGAAGTAGCACGACTCTTTAGAATGTGCTTCCTCCTAGTGTGAGATCAGTTTAAACTGTTACACAATTCGGCCTTCATTTAAAAATGCGCCTTTATAACATTGCTTATCCACCACAGTCCCTGACAGACTAGTCCGTCTGTTGACAACTCAAACAGAGACTATCCACCCCTATTATTTTCATGTGTCTTTCACTTTGGTTTCCAAGGGTTTAGACGCAGCAGAAGTTACTTAATTATTAGTATTTCTCTATGTGAAGTATGCAGTGGTACACAATCTTATGCCAGCTTGAGCAAAATGTAACAGTATTACACAATTTGATATACAGGTGTAGCACAAAGGATTGCAAAAGGATTGCAACTTGCAAAGGAGTAACTGTTGCTTTAATTTGTAGAACAAATTGGAAATAATTATTTCAATTTTCACAACTGGTGTGTACACATTGTACTAGAAAATGTTCGCAACATTGAAGTGTAACGTAAAGTGTGGTTTATTGCGTCGTTTAGACTGATGTTGGAGCAACTGCTGCACACCCTGGAGGAGAAGTACGGAACTACTGACAGCACCGTCATCTATGATCCATTCAGTCAGTCGCGAAAGTTGAAGTGCCAACACACAAGTGTTCTTGATGTCAGTATTCAGTTGGTGATTAAGTGTAATACATACAACACACATAGAATGACAGTTAAGTAAAGTAAGAAAAATGAAAATGCAATGTATTTGGTATTCAACACATATGTCTCGTTTCTCTGCACTGTTTGGTTCCCAAGGTTTTTGGTGGTCGGACAAACAAAATGCATGGATTAGTGAGACACCTTATTATACATCGTATTATATAAATTATATATATATATATATATATATATATATATATATATATATATATATATAGTTTATATATATATATATATATATATATATATATATATATATATATATATATATATATATATATATATATATATATATATATACATACTATATATATATACATATCAAGACATCAAAGGTATTACATACTGTATCTGGTGAAAGGATTCATTTCACAGAGTGGTGTTTTACTTATGTCTCTTTGACACATACATACAATATTACATGATGTAAAATAGTAAGATACATGATACAACAGACATAAAATATAAACTAAAATGTGAGTGCATGTAACTAGTTTGATACCAACAGGTGCTGCACAAGCTTGGAACCGTGTGTGAGAAGCAGAGTGACTTTGAGATGGCACTTCATTTCTACAGAGAGGCCATTGGCAGACAGAACAGGGTCGTGACCCCGGCACAGAAACTGCAGGTAGGTGGCAGGCCGCAGTTTCACAGTTAAGCTTGTAGCTGACAGAGATGGTATGTCATAGCAGACATGGTTTATTGTGGTTGACATGGTCTGTTGTAACACCTGGTGTAGCTGATATGGTCTGTTGTGGCTGACTTGATCTGTTGTAACATCCATATTCTGTTGTAGCTGACATACGCTGTTTTAGTTTATACGGTCTGTTGTAACACTTATATGTTCTCTTGTAGCTGACATGGTCTGTTGTAACACCCATGGTCTGTTGTAGCTGACATGGTCTGTTGTAACACTTATGTTCTCTTGTAGCTGACATGGTCTGTTGTAGCTGACATGGTCTGTTGTAGCTGACATGGTCTATTGTAGCTGACATGGTCTGTTGTAGCTGACGTGGTCTGTTGTAGCTGACATGGTCTATTGTAGCTGACATGGTCTGTTGTAGCTGACATGGTCTATTGTAGCTGACATGGTCTGTGACATGGTCTGTTGTAGCTGACATGGTATGTTGTAGCTGACATGGTTTATTGTAGCTGACATGGTCTATTGTAGCTGACATGGTCTGTTGTAGCTGACGTGGTCTGTTGTAGCTGATGTGGTCTGTTGTAGCTGACGTAGTCTATTGTAGCTGACATGGTCTATTGTAGCTGACATGGTCTGTTGTAGCTGACGTGGTCTATTGTAGCTGACATGGTCTATTGTAGCTGACATGGTCTGTTGTAGCTGACATGGTCTATTGTATCTGACATGGTCTGTTGTAGCTGACATGGTCTATTGTAGCTGACATGGTCTGTTGTAGTTGACGGAGGGTCTGCTAGGTGAGGCGACGGTCCTCTACCTCATGGACAACATGGCTGAGGCAAAGAAATTCCTCGTGAGGGCGCGGGAACTGGCGACAGAAGTCCTGGGTCCACGACACCACTACGTCTCCGCGATCATTAACAAGGTAATAAGTCGCCTCATACATTTACAATGTCAGTGTGTTGGCTAAAGACACATCTCTTCGGCATAACGTTTAGAACATTTTAGAACACAGATGAAGCGATATTTAAGTGAAGTTGACTATACAGGTATACGCATGTTTAACTACGTTATAAATGTAATGTTTTAAAGTTGGCTTGTTTTAATGTTAATGCTTATCTAATTTTATCAAGCCAATTTAGTACTGTAATAAATTTATTTATTTTATTGAAGTAACTGATTTATTTAACTTAGTTTTACATATTTTTAACCTATTTGTTTAACTTATTAATTTTGCTTATATATGTATATGCATTTTCTTTTCTTTATATTGTTAGCGTCTTTGGGCAAGTTTTTTTTACCGGAAACATGATATGTTTATACATTTTCCAAATAAATAATATAATATCATGTAATAATAAATTAATGGAAGAGATTGTCAGTTTATTGTTTGAATGTTAGCAGATAAAAAAGGTTTAAAAACAAAACTGATGTAATGTTTAGACAGTCATGATACACATAGGACTCTCAGTATGAAAAATACATTCCTTGCCCACTTGCCATCTTGAGTTAATTTTCTGGGTGGCATTCTTGCTAAATCTGGAGAAACCTAAAATAGGATATGTTACGTTTTTGCATTCCAGCTTGGGCAGTTGTCGTATAAACAATGTCGCATTGACGAAGCACTCGGCTACTTCCTGCAAGACCTCAATCTAACGCGCAGCGAAGTCGGGACGTCTCACCCCCGTACAGCGAGCATTCTCAACGATGTAGCACTCGTTTACGATGACAAGAACGATCGTTTCGCTGGCCAGCTCTATGAGGCGGCTCTAACGATTCTCCTCGAAGTGTTCGGTCAATCGCACCTAGATGTCGCCACTGTCAGGTATGAACGAATAATAGTCATCCATGCGTTGATGATCTATGAGGGGTGTATACATTACTGGTTTCAGATCTTAGATTGTTTTCTGCCTGTCATAATTTTTGGTAAATTTTATTTTGACACCTGTGGGACCAATCTCAGTTTGATCATTGTCTGTTCTGTCTGTTATAAGTAAATCTATCACTGGCAATGTATTGGTTACATGACAAATGTTTTTGTAAATTTATGATACTGTATAATTTGTAAGATAATTTATCAATTTTTTTATCATGACAATGTATAGTCTATTGAGTTACAAATATTGGTCAGTCATCCTGATATAAAAAGTACTTCAAAATTGTCCTATTGCCAATAACAATAATGCGTGATATAATATATATATATATATATATAATATATATATATATATATATATATATATATATATATATATATTATTTTTAACATACTACACTTTCGATGACATTGGACAATATATATATATAAGTATTTAATATATATATATATATATATATATATATATATATATATATATATATATATATATATATATATATATATATATATATATATATATATATATATATAATTAATACAATTATAAAGTGTAGTATGTTAAAAAAAATAGACACAAAAATATATACAAACATAACTAGTTTTTATCTTCAGATTTGGGTGACATGTGTAACAAACTACCTATATATTCTCTTATTATGGTAATGAAGTGTACAAAAGTGATACAGTTGTGTGACTGGTCGTTTGGGTGCTGCAGGTACAACTTGGGTGCGTTCTACTTTGCCACGAACTCATTCGCCCGTGCCAAGTTCCAGTTCAGTGAAGCGACACGCATCCTCAGGACGTTTCTCGGACCAACGCACCCGGACACCATCGACTCCCAGAAGTCTCTGGACGAGATGGCAGCCTTCGTCCAGTAATACTGTGTGCATGCACGCATGCGTGCACGTGATCCTACCAGCATTATGGTTTATCCATATCTCAAAATGGCTTCGTAATTCACATTGTGCAGAAATCTAGTGGTTCACATTTGCTCCAACCCCCCCCCCACTTCATTTGTGGGATGAAATATTTTGAGAGATGTAAGATGACCTCTAAAGTCACGATTACTTACTACGCTGCCTGGTTTCGGTATCCACTCTAGAATTAATGTGTATTAGTACATGTTCCACTCACTATGTGACACCACTAGTTATATATTTTTCCTACAGACAATTACTAACCACCCATGTGTTAGTTAAATGCTTCTTTTTGATATTTGACAATCTTACTAAATGAGTACTATTTATTGGCCAGTACGATTTTATTAAAAATGACAACATAAATACATGTAGTAAGGGTTGCTGTATGCCATTGATACACCTGTCACCCAGGGTAGACAGAGCTCTTCTGTTTTGGAGGAGTCTTTCACAAATTTGATTGTTGTATAAAAATGAAATGCACAACTTCATTTTATTTGCATCTGAAAAGTGTGGAACTTTGATAATCTTTCATATTGTGAGGTTTATTTTATATGTATTTATAGCAAATTTATTAAATCTACATTCCATCACATTTCCAATATGTCGAATGTGTATGCATTTGCCTGTATACATGTATTACATGATTGATTGTCTAAGGAATTGGAAAGTTAGATCTGTGATATGTGGAAGTGTACTGTGATGTTTTCAATATTTCCCAAGGTTGTTAAACATATGGTCTCAGGTGGTTCACTCCAAACAGCCCAAACTTGGGCTGACACAGGAGCAGGTAGCTAGTGTCTCCTGTTATGGTTGTCTGTACATGTGAGACTGTCTTGTTTTGTTTCAAAACAATAGTTTTCAGAACATCGACTGAGTATCAAAACATCATATGACATTACATGAAACAGTATTGTGATGGAGTGTAGCAAATACTGTGATAGTTTACAAGTATTTAGTCAAGTTTGTTAAACGTATTACATGACACTATATACTGTGGTACTAACATTATTGTCTATAATATATATTATTATATATATATATATATATATATATATATATATATATATATATATATATATATATATATATATATATATATATATATATATATATATATATATATATATATATTAAACATTGTGAATGTAGGGGTTTTCTCAAAATATTGATGTACAAAACTGAATGAAATCAACGTAACTTAGTCTCAGTTACATGAAATATCAACATATGAGAATGCCACCACGTTTTGATTATAGTTATTATTTTTTTAAATTGTCATTAATTAATGGGCTTCCCCTTCCATTGAATCAATGTTGTGTTGAATCATACATCAATGTTATGAGGTCATCCGTACTAATGCAGTATCAGAAAATATTCGACTACATTGTATTAATAAATATGAATGGCACAGACAGAATTATGTGTCTCTACTCATCTACACTAGGTGGCAGCACCAGCTGGTCCTGCAGCATTTTCATGAAAAATAACATAATTTCTTTACACAATGCAAATTTATTAAAACTTGTATTATGAAACATTGTATACAAATTGAGTTATTTACACACAGCATTGAACAGTAGAAAATAAATACACATGCATCATTTCCAAACCTCTCAACAGGACAAGATGTATGTTGCCCAAAAATATTTCTCGGCTCTAGCATAACAATTACTATCCTGGCACAATGGTATCTGTTTTCGGCATCACACTGAAAATCAGACGAGAACGTTTTGGTAGATAACAACCAAAATCATTGCGATCAACACTAACCAGGGTTGTGGGATATAACTGAATACACATCTTTCAGTTTGTCACTGGATATTGGTGTAGCTGCCTTGTCTTGTCTTGTCTTCATTTAGCAAATGATTTTGTTGAAGGAACCTACAATTCAGTCACGACTTTCAAATCTTACTTTAATTTAAATAATATACAAGCACAACCTTCTGGTGAAAAGGTTTACTTGATCACCATCACTCGTCAACATTGTGCAGCCATAGTAGTGTTTATCATCTGCCAATCTTTATGCAAGTTTAGATGGTCACCAAATTTTTACTGGACCTGGCTAAACATATTTGTTTATTTTCAATCAGTTATTGAATTATTTCATCAATAATAAATTGGTATAAACATGTTAACATGTGTGCTTTATACTGTGGGTATACACTTTGAATTTTCCACATGATGATTTTAAAACAAGACAAGTTAAAATCGAATTGCAGTCAATCATAGTCCATATTGTCATTAAAGTAAAGTGATGCATTGCTCGGTCATCAGAAAACATACACGCCAGCATGACTATTCACTCTATAAAACCAGTTTGTACAACCTACTCTGTGTCCTCAACAGAGGCGGGGGCTGACAAACCACTGCAGAAATCTGCATGTGTTTCACAGACAAATCTCCACTACATATACAATATACACATGGTCATGTGACTATCACATGACGTTTACTTTGGACAAAGTCTGTAGCACCAGGTCGTCATGACGATGGCGTGAACTTGCAAGATAATGACAACCGATCGCCCGCCTCGCTCTCTTTGACCACGAATCGTTTCTCTTTACAAATGTATAAAACACAGTTGAACACATTCCGATTAATATTTACGCAACTTTGATACAAAATATTCCCCCACTACATCATGGACGTCATCACGCCGCCATCTGCCTCGTTCTGTTAAGATCGTTCTCGAAGTTGTACATTTTAGTTCTGAATTTGCCAGCAGGTGGCTTGAGCGGTGACAGAGTCCGTGCAACATTCACTTTGGCCCAGCCGAGGCCACTGCTGGCGTCATCCGACATGGCGTCTTCCACCAGGACGCCGCTGTCACGTCTCGAGTGCTCCATGTCGACTATCGTTGGGAGAACCGTGGCTGTTGTTCTCATGGGAGTCCCCAGGGGGCGGAACGTAGTCATACACAGCATGTTTGCATCACTGCCACTCCAACTGTGGAATGAAGGAAGGTGTAGGAAAATTATTATAACGTACAAGATCATGTATAACATTTCAGGCGTGTACATTTAAAACTAACAAAAATATGAGTACTTGTGTTTTATAATGTAGTTGCACTGATAGCGGTAAATATATGTAGTTGTACGGACACCACAATATGTTCTATTCTTTCTGTGAAAAATGTGATTGTTTATAGTTACAAATGTTAATGACTTTGTGATGTATAGATGTTCATGTGATGATCATGTGACAACTGTGAGATATTTATGATACGATGGTTGTATAATGATTCTGTGGCAGTGGTATGATGTATATATAATGATTCTATAATGTTGATATGATGACGACAATTGTGTGATGTTTATATGACATGATGTTTATATGTGATGATCATATGATGGTTGTATGTGTATACGCTGGTGACATGATATTGATTAAACACAATGGTTATACGAAGGTTACTCGAGCCACTCACATGTTCCGGCTGCTGTCTCCCAGGTCACTGTTGTCTCGCTGTTCACCCTTCGTGTAGGGTGGGGGGTTCTCAAACGACCCGTCACACATGTGGTCCAGATCTACGGGCACAGCAAGTTCTCTTACACACCTGCCCACTCGGCCCCACTTTACCCAGTCTGGAATAACCTCACAAGTGCCATTTGAGTGAAATGGATTTGTAACTTGACAACGGACAAAGATACTACTGTGGGTGGTGCAGGAGCAATAACAATAGAGTTCTGTGTCATAACGTAATCTCATGTTCCTAAAATAGTGTCAATGAAAATGAAAACAACTGCATAAAGTATCGCCATCTAGTTGGCATTATCAAAGATAAAAACACATTGACCTGTTGAACTCAAAAGGTTTCTGCTTCATTAAAACACATCTGGGTGGTGGATGTTAGGCTACATAGATAAAAATATAGTTTTACTACTTCACAATAAACATGAACACGACTTCCCTCTAAGACAAAGGTATTTGCCCCGCCCTCCCGCACTCACCTGTCTGCCAGGAGGCAGTGGAGCCCTCTAGCAGGGTCAGCAGGAACGGTTCACCCCCGTTGTGGATGGAGGACGCGGGGGTGTGTGAGGGTTGAGACGTGTTGCAGCCCTGACACCCACAGTGTAGACGCGTCACTGTCACTGGCTCGCTCGACGCCAGCGTCGTCACCGACTGGTGCTGCTGACATGTCGCACACGGCGTCGCCACCGTCGTTGTCGTCAGTGTCGACGTCGGCGTGCCTACAGCAGACAGCACAGGGTGAGTGGAATGGTTGATAGTTTATGTTATTGTCACCAGGTGGCAGCTGTGTTGGTTGGTGAATACAGTGTACACCAGGTGGCGCCACCTGCCAGCTGTGCATTATGTGTCTGCATGTATCAAAAGAATGATGATATAACATGATGATGACAATGATGCAACATGATGATGGTGATTTAACATAAATGTAAATGAACAGTAACTTGTGCGGGTTATATAGCCAATGGTAAAACTGTTGGGTTGGAATATGTATGGTTTGTGGAGGTATTTACAGTTGAAACTTGCATTACAGCCATTTACAGGCACCTTGATAATATAGCCACCTCACACTTAGGGTCACCCTAGGACAGTCCCAATATATTCCCATAATAGTAAAGTATCTATATGTGTTAATACCCTAACATTGAAATACGGTAAGAGCGTCTTCTCTCATGCCCCTCTTTTTACGCTCATTCAAATTATTGGACCAATGACCTTTTATCTAACAACTGGCGATATATTTCAAAACAAACACAAATGTAGTTATTGGAAAGCTTCTTACATTTCTCGGTGGACATGCTTAGTTGTCAGTCATCTCCCAGTTATAATTAAATCCACGAGACCATATGAACTCAAGTAGGCCTAACCCACACATCTGCGGATGTAGGTCTATGGTTACACCTCCTGCCAGTGGCCAGAACCTGTGCCAAAGCTGCGGAAAATGGATTCCCTGTAAACTAATGAGCATGAATATCCTACTAGAGCAATGCCACAGTCTGTGAAATATTGCACGGGAACGGGTGCCAGAGTAGAAGCCAATCTCACGCTTAATAAACAACACACAAATGTTGTAAACGGCAGATAAATAAGAGGGAATGTTTCATTCCTGACATGTGCAGTGATTCAAACATCTATGGTTATATATACTTCTGTAAATTATCTTCTTCAGTGAATTTCTATGTGTGTACAAGCTGTATGAAAGGTCATTTACGAACGCTACACTTGCACAAGGACCATTTATTTCAGGGTTCTAGATTTAGCCGGTGAATGTGTGTGTGTGGTGTGTATGTGTGCGTGCGTGCGTGCGTGCGTGCATTCATGCATGCGTGCATGCGTGGTGTGTGTGTGTGTGTGTGCGCGTGCGTGTGTGGTGTGTGGTGTGTGGTGTGTGGTGTGTGGTGTGTGGTGTGTGGTGTGTGGTGTGTGGTGTGTGGTGTGTGGTGTGTGTGTGTGTGTGGGGTGTGTGGTTGTTGTGTGTGTGTGTGTGTGTGTGTGTGTGGTGCGTGCGTGCATGTGTGGTGCGTGGTGGTGGTGGTGTGTGTGGTGTGTGTGTGTGTGTGTGTGTGTGTGTGTGTGTGTGTGTGTGTGTGTGTGTGTGTGTGGCATGTGCGTGTGTGTGTGTGATTTTATGGTTCTTGATTATGTGTATTGTTGATTGTAATCAATGTTACAGCTTACATAAGCAGTAACTGCAATACAATGTTCTAATATAATATAGTAAATGTATTTCTAATGATTGTAAATAAACTTGATAACATAATTAATGACAAAGTCATTAATATTTTATGTAACTGTTCTACTATGTACCACTACTAGTCACACTGTAACATGTTACACACAATTCTTACAATACTGAAATGATATCTACAATTCAGAATACTTCATTTCAATGAAGTAATTATAACTGTTATTACAATTGTGTAATAATTGTATAATCATAGCTGTTATTTTTATATTTTACAGTGATTTTTGTAAAAGTTCCAGGTCTGGAGAGTTCATTGAAGTATGTGCAATGTGACTACATATGAAGGAAAACAAAGTTTCAGTTAATTCCCTTCTCTCATGCATGGTCCATCTGTCCACATCTGTCTCTCCCATGTGTGGTCTCTCCACAGATCTGTCTCTCTGTGGATCTCTCTCTTCCTCTCCCACTCTCTATATCATTTTGTTTCCTTGTCTGTTTTTTATTTGTTTTTTGTCTGTCAGTTTCTGATGACTCCATCTCTCCTGTTCTCGTTCCGTCCGTCCGTCCGTCCGTCCGTCCGTCCGTCCGTCCGTCCGTCCGTCCGTCCGTCCGTCCGTCCGTCCGTCCGTCCGTCCGTCCGTCCGTCCGTCCGTCCGTGTCCGTCCGTCCGTCCTCCGTCCGTCCGTCCGTCCGTCCGTCCGTCCGTCCGTCCGTCCGTCCGTCCGTCCGTCCGTCCGCGTCCGTCCGTCCGTCCGTCCGTCCGTCCGTCCGTCCGTCCGTCCGTCCGTCCGTCCGTCCGTCCGTCCGTCCGTCCGTCCGTCCGTCCGTCCGTCCGTCCGTCCGTCCGTCCGTCCGTCCGTCCGTCCGTCCGTCCGTCCGTCCGTCCGTCCGTCCGTCCGTCCGTCCGTCCGTCCGTCCGTCCGTCCGTCCGTCCGTCCGTCCGTCCGTCCTCCCCATCTCAATATAATTTCTCTCCCTCCTGCCCCAGCCGCCATTCCAAGAAAACCCCTATGCAGGGTGATTACTTCTTACACCCCTCCTGCCCTGCCCCCTCACCATGGCACCACCAGATGCCCAAAAAACACAGTTGACATGACCTCTGACTGTCGGGTGACATGTGACAAGACAGGGGAACAAGAATGTCACAGGAATGTCACAAGACGTCAGCAGGTGACAGGGGACAAAGATTGATGACTGATTCCCCACTCCCTGGGAGGGGACAGGTTACAACCCTACACCTGTCCAGGGGGAGGGAGACAACAAGTTTCCCAGCCTGGATAGTTTGAACTGCCCAGGTGGAAAATTGGGTTGACACCAGTGTGGGAAGAAGTTCAGGGTGACATGTTGGGAGGGGAGTTTACGGAGGCCAAACAGGCATGTGGTGACTGGGGGTGCTTTCTGGGAATATTTACTATTCAAGTCTGTGTGGTTTGTTTAGTAGAATCTATCTTGACTTCAGAATATCATCACTCTCATACAATGCATTATTTGTGTCACACAAGTGGCTCTATTGGTGACATTTGGCAGCAGATCATCAATATATTATAATAGCCATATTAAATGTTAAAATGTAATAATACGAACTTCCTCTGATTAGTCAATTTAAATCAAGGTAAATTCCATTAAAAACTTATATTCATCCAGTCAGTCTGTCATACAGATCAGGATATTTTTTAAATAGCAATCAAGAATAATTTTAGTATTTCTTATAAAAGTAGTTTTTGGTGTTTTAGGATATATTTCTGTCTACTGGCTAACAATATAGGAAATAACTACAGGGGAAAAGGTGGTGGAACAAACATCAGTTCCACAGGTAGTAAAGATGACATAAATGTCAAGACAAATATATTGGTCTTGACATAAAGAGAGGCTGGAAGATTTAGCTGCTCACACAGGCAAATATATTATATACTTTATTTCTATGTGTGAATTTGCATATTTCTTAAATTACAAATTATATGTAGATATCATTGGCTGTATTGATAACTGAAAGATCTGTTTGGTAGACTGGTGTGAAGTCATGTCTGTTTGCTGTCCACTGACTACATAGAGAGGCACGTTCACCTTGATCCCATGACAGTCGCTGTGACACAGACAGTTGTCATGTCATCAGCTGAACTGTCACAGACACTTGTCACATTTGTGAGTGTCAACCAGGCCATGCGAATGACTACATGACAGGCGTCTGCAGCCAGAAAGATGAATCTATTCTGCCGTTATTTTTGCACCTCTGCAGCTGTTTACAAAACTCAACTTTGTGATTCTCACAAACTTGTATTCTCAATGTAAAATAGCGGCCTGCCCCCAGATGTTAATTCCCCTACAGCAAATAGCTTGCCTAGGCACACCTCAGGAAGGATATGGACAAGCTGGTGAACATATTTGCATGGGGAGACAGCGGGTGGTCAGGCAGGTGGGTATATTTGCACGGGGAGACGACGGGTGGTTGGGTGGGAGGGCAGGTATAATCAGTTAAGAAAATACCTAGACATGTGTTAGCCACTAATTAGGGACTACTAAATATCATGGATGATTTAATTACACAACCTGTGGGCCACTTGATTCCACCACAACATTCCATGGTTAGAGGTCTACATAGTACCTACAGAGACGATTCAAAACATCTGTAGATGTGCTGCTGGGAATTATGGGCAAGGAACAAAAAAGACCGCAGGGTAAATAGAGGTTTTTATATTCTATCGCAATTAACATTTGCATCATCTGATCTGTGATTTGGGGTCTTTTAACTTTATGTTTCTCTGTAAGTATGATTTTATGTTATTAAAACCTGCATTTTGTGGTCCGATATACACTACACTATTAATTTTTATGTAATTTGTATAAATGTTTCTGTTTTTCATATTTCCAGACTCTGTATTATTTATTAAAATTAATAATTAATCAAGATATCCTTTGGTGATATAAAAACATTCTGGGCTACATCTCCAATAGCCTGAAACACCAAGAAATAAACGGGATACTCACTGTTATTTGCATGTGACTTGCGGCTCTTGTGTAGAGGGCAGCACCGGCACATAAAGCAGCCAATCACGAAGCAGAGCAGGACAACGAAGCTCCCGATACACAGACTGGCAATGAGAGGAATGCTGGAACACGGACAAATGTCACAATATAGAACACGTTTCATGGGTGAATGTCATAATGTAGAATACATATCACTGGCGAATGTTTACAATGTAGAGGATGTTTCACTGGTGAATGTCACAATGTAAAACATGTCTTATTGGTGTAAAAGTCACAATATAAAAATTATTTCATTGATGAATGTCGCAGTGCAGAACATATTTCACTGTTGAATGTGCCAGTGTGCTTTACAGATAGATGACTGTCTCAAACTGTAGACCCAGAGAGGATGACGCAAGACATGTTTTACACCAGACTGTTACAATCAGAACATATTCCATCAGTGAACATGTCAAACAACATGGAACGTGTCTCACACTGGACTGTCACAAAAGGACACACATTCCACTAGCACCCATTGCCAAAAACACCCAACAGGTCTAAGTGGATTGTCACGGTTGACAGGGAACATTTAACCAAGAACAGAATGGTCGTGTTTTATTGGCATGTAAATTGCAGTGTTGGGTAATGTTCTTTCTGGTAAATATTTAGAAGAACAAGATTTGGTAGCATTTTGTTTACAGCAAGATGGAATCTGTTGGACTGTGTGACACCTCCCTGTCTCCCATCAGACAGCTGGGGTAGGGGGGTCCATGACATCATTTACCCTCTATAAATACCAAAACTTATGCACTAATGGATGGGGTGGGGTGGTTCTTTTGAACGCTGTCATTTTCCTAGTTTCAGAACCAATTCGACTATGAAAGGAATGTGTTTACTTGTTTCTCTGTTTCCCGCATCTGAGAAAGATGAAAAAACAGTTCATAAACCTCATAATTTATTTACATGTGCATTTCTTCATTCTGTAGGGAATTGGTTCTTGTTTTGGCACGTAGCTATGAGTATGGTGAATGCGTAAACTGAAATGAGTCTGCGTGGCTGGATTTAGCGAAGGATCATCTCGGAAGTCGTTTCACGTGTGAAACAATTAACTGTGAAACAGATGAATTATTCAGCCACACTGGGATTACTCCCATCTCCTGGAGAGCCGAGTGTCGCTTAGTGGCGGACCAGTGGTTTGTTTTCTGACTCACGCCACATCAATGTTGTCATGTGACACTCTGGTGACTGTCACGTGTCAGACAGTGGGGGGTGTAGGAGTTTCCAAAGAGGGTGGGTGGACTAAGAGAGGGATGAGGAGATGTGGTTGGAATGGGGGATGGGGTAGATGAGGGGTGGTTGGGATAAGGGGTGCCCCAGTGGAGTGAGATGAGGGATAGAGTAGGATGACAGATGGTGTAGGGACAAAGGGTGGAGTGGGATGAGGGATGGAGTAGATGAGGGGTGGAGTAGATGAGGGGGGAGAGAGTAGATGAGGAGTGGAGAGAGGAGAGAGAGGAGAGAGAGAGGAGAGAGAGAGAGAGAGACAGAGAGAGAGAGAGACGTGCAGAGAGAGAGAGAGAGAGAGAGGAGGGAGGGAGGGAGGGAGGGAGGAGGGAGGGAGGAGAGGAGAGAGAGAGAGAGAGAGAGAGAGAGAGAGGAGAGAGAGAGAGAGAGAGAGAGAGAGAGAGAGAGAGAAGAGACAGAGGAACTGACTGACTGTGATGTGATGTGATGTGATGTGATGTGATGTGATGTGATGTGATGTGATGTGATGTGATGTGATGTGATGTGATGTGATGTGATGTGATGTGATGTGATGTGATGTGATGTAAGACACACTGCCACTGAGAGATGGGAAGTAATGCTGGAAGGAAATGTCACGGACACAGGACATGAACGTGACTAGGAAGGAGGGAAGGGAAGGAAGTCTGGGTGCAGAAGGAGACGGGAAGGAGGTGGTGGGTGGCAGGATGTTCACAGTTGTCTAAATAATGTCCATCCTGAGTTGACAAGAGACTTTCACATGGATTGGGACACACCTCTTGTTTACCCTGCAAGTGCATCTTGTATCTTCCCACACAAAGACAGGGACTCTATAAACACCCTCCATAACGCCCCACCACGAGATCCCCATTTCTCACTCTGGTCACCCCCCTGGCAGCTGATGTCAACACCCTGCTATAGTTCATGGAGACCCTAAAACAACATGTCCACCAAACCCACTGCATCTTTCAACTGCTGGGGCCATTAATTCTCCATCTGAAGTCTGTCCACTCAGAGAGATATGGGAGCTGTGAAGATTGGGGCTGTGTGGCTACACTTGTCTTGGGGCCTAAAATACAGGTCTGTGTGTTTGGGTTTTCTGTACATTGTAATACTTATGTGTAGCATAGTTGAATTTGTTGATTAAATTTAAAGGTGCAAATTTCAACTGGATTAATTATAATACCACAACAGACACTATATTTTACTCTTTTTTTACATAAATGTGCTTAAAGAGTTTTTTTATTGCATTTTGACCAGTGTCTATACATTTTGTGTATCAGTGTGAATGCTGTGTTTACATTGCATGCTACGGGAATATAACTTTACAGGTGTTAATTAATTATACACCTCCCTGACCCAACTAACTTTGTCTACAGATATAAACCATCATCCACGGCAATTCATAAATGACTGAAAGGTAAGGCTTATGATAATAAATAATTGTCTTAATACACAGTACTAAAATGTGCTGTGCGTTGATAAAATGGGTATTATGATTGTATTACAATCAAAATATCACTTGTGCACATATTTCTGTATTTCTATTTTTCAATGTTTTCCTAACTTGGCTAAACAAGACTGAACAGATAAATCATGTTAAGTTGTTGAATCTCTAAACCGTTGGCTTAGTTAAACTGATACCAGTCTTGCTGTAGCTGTGTGTCCCACTCACTTAGCTGAAGGACCTGAACCTGATAATTGACATCACTTAGCCACAGGCAGTCAACTTCACAACAAAGCCATTATGTACAGCAAGCAGCCGTTCTAGAACAGAAGGGCTTTCGGAACAGAACAAAGCATTTCTGAAATGCCGAGATTAAACAGCAACGGTGGCCAGGGGCATGATTTAATGATCGGTTCCGTGTCAACAGGGCATGTACTGCCAAAATTAAACACTTTCCAGTTCATTATTCACTCCATCAAATTTATATTAAATATCAGACAGTCACATGAAACGCGTGTGGATGAGAACAGACTGGCCGGGTATAAAGCCGCTTACTGGTTTGTCTTCTAAATACCATAATGATGATGGATAAATGTCAGGGGAGGGGAAGATTAGCCCAGGGGAGGGGGGAAGCTGCAACAATTGTTCCATTAAGATTACATCATTCTGGCCCCATCACCTGTTGTCAAATATGCTGCCTGTCAAAGTCACACGGTCGGCCACCATGCCGAGGTTGATTGCATTTAGTAATTAGAGAATTTAATAATTAAGTCATGTCCAGAGTGATGAATGACCCTGTCATGGACCTGGTGAATGCTTGCAATCTCAGCGGGGCAGTGTTTAGTGTCAATGTCTTAGTGGCACAGATGATCAAGGTCAACCCACAGGGTCAACTGCCGGTCTGTTATTTTGAAAAAATGCAAAAACCGTGGTCTACCACAAATGGCTTAAAGTAAGTGTTATCTCTTGAGGGGGCTGGTCTTTATGCATGAATTAGGGGAGATACTTTTAGTAAACCATCTCAAATACACACTTAAGATTACTACAGTTTGAAGCTCAAACAGGTTTGTAAATGATATATATTAGTTTTTAAATAACGGTTTGGTCTAGTTCTGTTGAATCTCAGATAAGTCTGAATATAGTCTTATGATAACAAGGTAATGTAAATAACAATGTCGTCAAACAGCAACTCTCTCTTGTGAAAGGCGCAAGTTATATTGACAACAGCTGGTGAAAATGTATAGAGACTAACCTGAATTACACTTTGGTCACTGCTAGGCAATAATGAAGCCAATAAAAAGCAACTGAAAATATTTTAAAGCAAAAATGCTGTTAGTAGTTACTCTGTTAATTATGTTAGTGCAGTTATGCATAAATTAGTGCACGCTGACATACAAACATTCTACAGATATACATAATTGTGAATGTTAAACACATTTATATAATTCACATTTATGCAACTGGAAGTGTGCATAAATTAGTATGTATGTACAGTGGCACACATAAGAGCATGTTAGAAATGCAACTCATGCAGTAATCCTAGACATGAATCACCATGAATACACTACAGAGTGGGTTGAGTCAGGCTGAATACACACTCGCCTACTCCACTGCCTCTGTGGCTGCCTGGTGCAGAGACCGAATGTCTCACCAAAGTTCTTGACCATGTGTCCGTAATTACGTGGACATTCACTGAAAATTACTGTAGCACAACGCCCAATGGTGTTGTAACTGTTGTTGCTAACTCTAACTCAACTCGTACTGATTTGTCCCACTGTGTGAGTCTGTGACTGAGTGTCCTGTTAATTCGCTGCTACTCCACCTAACTAATCACAAGAGCACTTCATAATAATAAAACACTAATGTGCCTAGAAATGGTGTGTGAATCCTGCTTCAGGGTAATAAAATTATTCCTGGGGGTCTTTCTGCCCACCTTGTCCACTCAAGCGAGGCTTTCAGCATGTGGACGTAATCAGAAACTCTTGTGGGTGATTGGGACGAGGGTAGAACCCGACCTGAGGGGAGGTTCCTGGGAGGTATAATGCCCACATTTTCACAGGTGATGGAGCAAATGTTAGGGTAGATCAGTACTTTTTTAATTAGTTCCATAAATATGTTATTTTACTGTATCCATCTGTCATATTTTACTGTATCCATCTGTCTGGAATCTTTGAACTGT
Organism: Ridgeia piscesae; assembly: GCA_025642075.2. NCBI lineage: Eukaryota > Metazoa > Annelida > Polychaeta > Sabellida > Siboglinidae > Ridgeia > Ridgeia piscesae. Next base: position 54,119 of record JAODUO010001038.1, read on the forward strand.
TTCAAGCAGGAAACAGTTTAAACATGATGTAAATATAATATGAATTTTAACATAAAATAAGGCAGGCTTATCTTGCAATTACCAATAATAAAAAATCAACAGTTTTTTTAATTATTTAGTTAACATGAATACATCAATTCTGAGTTTACTGATGATTTATTTTTCAACAACAGATTGCCTGAGTGGAGACATACCACTCCATTCATGTGAAACCATAGGCAGCTCTACTCAATCATACACACCACGCATACTCCACACATAGCTGCTTCATAAATCTTTCTCTTTTTCTTTCTTTTTCTCCATCATAGATCACACAAGAGACTAATCAGGCTAACAACCAATAAAACTGTCAACACTCATAACAAAATCCTGCAGTATATTCTTCTGATTATCTCAAGTTTCTTTCACATACAACAAAACAAAGGAACAATATTGACACATATGGTTTTGTTCTCAATATAGCTATAATTTAACAATCACTGATTATTTGATAATAACTTGCCAAATCTAAACAACCTAAAAATAACAGGGGTAATTAAATCTTATCTGAAATAAAAAAATTTGCCAATTTCATCCGTATTTCAATATCTCTCAGCAGCCGATTCTTGATATAAATTAACACCATAAACTCGTGGGAAACGAATCATCCTAACATAGCTCAGAGACTTGGTGCTGCTTCTATTCGATTACCCGAATGCACACAAGAGGACTGAAGTGAGGTGAGACACACAAGAGGACTGAAGTGAGGTGAGACACACAAGAGGACTGAAGTGAGGTGAGACACACAAGAGGACTGAAGTGAGGTGAGACACACAAGAGGACTGAAGTGAGGTGAGACACACAAGAGGACTGAAGTGAGGTGAGACACACAAGAGGACTGAAGTGAGGTGAGACACACAAGAGGACTGAAGTGAGGTGAGACACACAAGAGGACTGAAGTGAGGTGAGACACACAAGAGGACTGAAGTGAGGTGAGACACACAAGAGGACTGAAGTGAGGTGAGACACACAAGAGGACTGAAGTGAGGTGAGACACACAAGAGGACTGAAGTGAGGTGAGACACACAAGAGGACTGAAGTGAGGTGAGACACACAAGAGGACTGAAGTGAGGTCAGACACACAAGAGGACTGAAGTGAGGTCAGACACACAAGAGGACTGAAGTGAGGTCAGACACACAAGAGGACTGAAGTGAGGTCAGACACACAAGAGGACTGAAGTGAGGTCAGACACACAAGAGGACTGAAGTGAGGTCAGACACACAAGAGGACTGAAGTGAGGTGAGACACACAAGAGGACTGAAGTGAGGTGAGACACACAAGAGGACTGAAGTGAGGTGAGACACACAAGAGGACTGAAGTGAGGTGAGACACACAAGAGGACTGAAGTGAGGTCAGACACACAAGAGGACTGAAGTGAGGTCAGACACACAAGAGGACTGAAGTGAGGTCAGACACACAAGAGGACTGAAGTGAGGTGAGACACACAAGAGGACTGAAGTGAGGTCAGACACACAAGAGGACTGAAGTGAGGTCAGACACACAAGAGGACTGAAGTGAGGTCAGACACACAAGAGGACTGAAGTGAGGTCAGACACACAAGAGGACTGAAGTGAGGTCAGACACGCAAGAGGACTGAAGTGAGGTCAGACACGCAAGAGGACTGAAGTGAGGTGAGACATGCAAGAGGACTGAAGTGAGGTCAGACACACAAGAGGACTGAAGTGGGCACAGAGGATGAAGACAGAACAAGAGGACTGAAGTGAGGTCAGACACCAAGAGGACTGAAGTGAGGTCAGACACACAAGAGGACTGAAGTGAGGTGAGACACACAAGAGGACTGAAGTGAGGTGAGACACACAAGAGGACTGAAGTGAGGTGAGACACACAAGAGGACTGAAGTGAGGTGAGACACACAAGAGGACTGAAGTGAGGTGAGACACACAAGAGGACTGAAGTGAGGTCAGACACACAAGAGGACTGAAGTGAGGTGAGACACACAAGAGGACTGAAGTGAGGTGAGACACACAAGAGGACTGAAGTGAGGTCAGACACGCAAGAGGACTGAAGTGAGGTCAGACACACAAGAGGACTGAAGTGAGGTCAGACACACAAGAGGACTGAAGTGAGGTCAGACACACAAGAGGACTGAAATGAGGTCAGACACACAAGAGGACTGAAGTGAGGTCAGACACACAAGAGGACTGAAGTGAGGTCAGACACACAAGAGGACTGAAGTGAGGTGAGACACACAAGAGGACTGAAGTGAGGTGAGACACACAAGAGGACTGAAGTGAGGTGAGACACGCAAGAGGACTGAAGTGAGGTGAGACGTACAGGAGGCAGTAATGCAGACATCTGCAGCAAGTGTTTGTTGATTGCTGGAATCCATAACAATGGCTTCCTGAGAACACCATTAACTACAGAATAATCCTGCTTTAACCTTCTTGGTGGGGTCACCCTGTCTATGTGTCCCCCGCCCCAAGTTATTGTCTTGTGTGGCAGAAATAACTGACAGAAATCTCAGCATCAAAATAGTGGCAGATGGCTTTAATAAAATGGCAATCTTCAGACGGGATGCAACCTCTTGATCATCTGATAACAGTTATGAAACAATCCATCTAATGTCCTCGCTGTCTCCTTCGACTATAATATAGGAGTACGTTTGGAGGACAAAGTCTCATTATTTCTAATGTGCTAAGATATTAACTACGCCTATTCTAACTGCCAAAATATGTTTCAACAAATTAGGCTTTTTTTGGCTGTTGATAATATATCCTGTGAACTTGTGACTTGGATCAGCTTCGTCCACTAATACTGTAAATTAACTATGCTTATACTATGAATTTATTGACCATGGGCACCTATATATATAAGTGATAACTTTGGACCATTGTAGATGCACCATGCACCAGGACCCAGGTCTGTTCTATGGACCTGTTAGTTTGCTTCCCTAGACTACTGTTGGCTTTCAATTGGCGATGTTTTTTAAAGGAGATATTAATTTTTTTCAGTGAACAATTGAGTTATCTGTCATTCCCCAGGCTATGACAGTGTTATGCTAACATTATAACAGATATCAGCCGCATGTGACGCTATAATTGGTGACAGCAAAAACTGAGTGGTTGGGGGAATTAGTTTTATTTTAAAACATTATTGGTGCTCACGACCGTCCATGGTTTGTTCTGTACGGGAGCATCTACGAAAGTCAGGAAATATCGGTAAATTGGTTCAATAAAACACATTTAGGAAAACATTATAATAAATAGTTTATATTAATATTAACTTGGGTTGACAATAAAAAATCTGACATTGATATTTGCCTGATGGTTGTTACCTGGCCAAGGGTGATACGTCATTTTACAGGAAGTCAGCGATGTGGCAACCTTTCAGAAAGGAAACCAATCTTGAGTACCGGTACATGCTGGTGTAACTCAACATCAGTGTTTTGATGATGGGAAATACATTAAATACATCAGGAAAGATGGTTTTGACAGGAGGAAACATTCAGCATGGATGTGAATGATGGATGGGGCAGGGCAGGAAATATTCACTTTTAGTGACTATGGGTAAGGTTTTCTAGAAAGAAATACCTTGTTGGGGAAATCAAGATTTTACATAAGGAGTTTTGTGGAAGCTTTCAAAAAAATTGATATTTTGGCAATAAATCCTTAGTGGAGCAACACATTTCGTCATTCTTTATTTGATATTTTTTAATAGCTTTTTACATGGTGTCATCAACTACTAAAATAACCTTCAAACAACCCCCCCTTCCCCTCCCCCATTCATGGACGACATTTTCACAATTTGAAGTATCTATAGTGATGACTTTGTGATACTGTCCACTGCTTGTAGTTTTTATGTCAATGATACCTTGCAGGCCACCTTCACCCCCCCCCCACCCTCACCCTCATGACATTTCCTGTTTCAATGAGCCTACTAAATGTTTTTGCTATTCAAAATTTGAAAGTCAATGAATCCACATTAGAATTAATGTTCAACTGAAGCACATCTTCGATGCCGTGCCAACTTTGGAAATACCCATATGCCAAGACACAACATGTATCATACTTACTACCGTGGTATTAACTCCGGTGTCGCCGTGGTAACCAGAGCGCCACCTGGTGGACGGTTTGTAGATGTTCGGTTGATGATGTTAACTTTGCTGTAGCTGGAAATGTGAACATGCAGGTTGGACACTCGTAACTCAGCAACTTTGGGGTGTGTCAAAGGGAAATATATTGCTCTGTTTATTTGTTGATGTTTCTGGTGATACCGAAAGTCTTTCACAACAAAATGTTTTTGATAAATGCTTTAGGATGTCATCTATTTAATCACCACAAGCTCCATTTTTTACACAGTATACTTTTAAAAAATTGAGAATTTATTTCTACACAAAGCTAGCATATGCTATATAAACATTTAAAAAATTAGAATCTGTGTAATAATAACACAATAATTTAAATTAATAATTACTTAGCCTGAATAAAAATGGCTTAACATCTTTTCTGGCTGAATTGTCAATTTTGCCACTAAGTTTGCACTTGCAAATACTTCTCAGATATCTATTTGAATATTCTGAAGAAAAAAACCTCCAAATTAATTTAGCAGTTTGGCTGTTGTTGCAGAAATTATATGTTAGTGGACTGGGCAACTTTAAGTCATGATTTAACACACAGAATATTATTTCACACCAACAATATATAACTTTTTCATTCATAAAACCAGGTTAAATAAATGTTCACACTTCACTACACATTATATTACCAGTTAGCACACAGCAGAAATGCATCTTTTATTACAAATATTAATTAAAACCACAACAAATCAAATCTAAAAATGAATAAACATTTTCATCAAACACTCCTTGGACACCAATGAATGCTGGGTAATGTACGGGGAGGGGTAAAAACATTAGAAATCGCAAATCAGTGAAGACAGAACCTATCTCGTTTGGGTATTTGTTGCTATCCTAGATAGTGGGTGATGTAAGAAAAGTAATTTCTGACTGGATCTGACAAGAACAGTTACTACATGTTCCTCCGCTATTTCGTAATCTTTCACCTTAGTAACTAAACATTACGGAAGCAAAAATAGCTGTGTTAATCAACCTAGACTTAGCAAGATGCCACGAACCTACATTGCAGCTGTGCTAGTTAGCAGCTAAAAGCAAATGCTAAATTGTATGATGCAAGTGAGCGACTACAAAGAAGCCAGCTCTTTTTAGAAGGTAAACGAAGCATATATCTGCAAGTGTTACATTTCAGCTGAACAGGATAAACAGGCATCCAGCATTCAAGAAGCCACGACTATTTACAACACATGAAATGAAGCTAATGAAAAATGCATTTGTGTGGTTTTAACTTCAAAACATCAGACTGATGTGATGTTATTAGGGGGTTGAGGTGTGGGTAATTCCTCTCCCCTCCAATTTTGATTACATTTTGCATATGTATGCTGGGACTGTGATGAAAACTACTTCTGCCAAATTGCAGACATGTGAGTGAAATGGTTTGAGAACTCGAGTTATTGCATATTAATGATCGAAAAACAGGTGAAAAAGAGAAAGAAATCCTGTGTCGCCTCTTTACATATGCGTATAACTTTGGACATAATGATGTTATGTACAGTGCAGATGTTGATCTAAACAGCTCCACACCATATTTCCATACAAGAAATGACATATTACATACAGATGGCAAAAAGAAGGGCATTTCTGAAAATTTCACAGAAATAATCTAAAGAAACCTGAATAGGAAAAGTGTATAAAAAGCGGTGGTTTCGCAGAGTTTTACTTACTGTTTTGAGACGCTCCCTGACTGGGGTTGAAGGGCGTCCCTGGGTTCAGGGCAGCAGTACCTGTTGTGGGCGTCCCCACAGCAGTACTGTTCCTCTATCCCTCCCCAGCGAGGGCAGTAGAACCCATTGTTCCATATCCCGTGTGCGTCCACGTATCCCGGGCAGGACTCGAGGCCCCCTGCAAACATACACAGAAGAAATCTATAAGTTAATATGCTAACTTTGGGGCATCGTAATGAGATAAAGCGCATCTCCTCCTGGGTGCCAGGGTCCACTGGCTTCTTTCTATGTTCCTTCGTTTCCTACAACCACCAACTTGTTGTATAATAAAGTGTGGTTTTTAGCACTGTACACTTGTGTATTTGGATATACCTGTGGGAAAACATTATTAGTGAGTGGTATACTACTCCCCAGTTGTGGCTTTATATGTAAACTATAGGGAATTAATGATGATACTTAAAGATTACATTGCAATAAGTCACAATTATATAAGTCCTGTCCTTGCTTTATGGCTGTGTGAAAGGGTGTGAGATGTGAGTAATATGCTTTATACTCATGGTACAGTCGTTATTGGTCATGTGCTTAGGAGTGAAGCTAATGGTCACAGATGTTGTCAACTGTACTTTTTGTGACAGCAACATTTGTTGGAATTGAGAAGGATCACCAAATATTTGATCAAACTAGAATTGTCAACTGACACTTTGTGATTGATAACTTTCAAATTTTCATGACTTTTTGATAAGCACAACTCTGTAGTATCCACAATGAATGCAGTTACAATTACTAGTTTTAGATATATCACACTATTATATACTACTATTGACTGTTCGACATGTACCAGTAGTGTTAATGACAGCTTATTATATTATGTAATTATCAATAGTTTTGTAAATGATAAAGATTGATGGTCAGTGTACAATGATTAATTGTCTCTGGTTGTAAACAGTCCAGTGACCCATTCACTACCAGTGGTAATGTTGTTAAAACTCTTAAACCTTATTTTGCACTGTAAAATCCATTTTGATCCTTGAATACATGAAAAAATATAAAACAGCAATAGATATTTGGTGTTTTGAAGAAAAAAACTAATTAAATTTACCAACAAATTGTTCTTAAGAAATGATCATTAGTTTTACACAGCTTGACTATCCAAACCTAGCTAGGTATTTTGTTTTGGGGTTTTCCACAATTTGGATCACAATCATTTCACGGAACATACACACATGTACACACAAGATGTACACACTGGTGTACACACAACAACGTGTACATCAAACAAACCTTTCTTTCGCTTGCGTGATTGTTTTCGTTTCCGAGGCATGATGACAGATGAAACTATCCAGAGATCAATATCCCATCCTGACTGATGTGTCAATTATATATATCACTCTGTCTCACAAAACGCACAGCGTAGTAACTTTCCCAGCTTAGCAATCCACGCAGTCAAACCACTCTCACGGTTCATTTACGGTTGCAGAAACCATAAATATAACACATATAATTCCAATCAAGTCAGCTGAGAGCACATCGCATGTAACACAAGCAAATGTCTGCTCAAATCAGAGAGATCATCAGTCGACTGGTGAATGTCGATTCAACAGGAGACGAGTCTCTGTAGAGTTCTCTTAAACACAGGAGACCCACAACCATGATATCATGGGAACAAGTAGGCGGTAATTCCCCAGTGAGCACAGCTCATCAATAATAGACAACAGCCAGGTGTGAAGTAAACAATCGGGTCAGACAAATCCATTGTGTGAATATGAATAACGTTTCTTTCTTCCTGGTGAGTTTCAGTGGTAACAGCTGAATTGTCACAAATATCAACAAGTTACAGTCAGATGTTCCATTCAACAACACGTTGATGAGAAGATGGGTACATCATCTCCTGGTGCAGCCAACTTCCAAACTTGTCAAACTGCAAAATTCCACCAGTATGTGACAGTTCAGATGTTACGTATAATATTTCCAATGAGTATTCCAGTTGAACAGTCTCAACATGTCCAGTTCATCGAGTGATTTCCAGTGCATCAAACCAATGCAGCTTTCTCCTACACAAGATCACGTAAGTTGGATGTTCCACAAGATCTTAACCTAGCAGTTCTTCCGTTTTACTGGAACCAGAAACACCGGCCCACATCATAACATTCTACATGCAACTGCTGCTACACCCGTGCCTCCATAAAATGTTTACTGCCTCTGTGAGATATGCATAGCATCACTGGCAAGTCCGTAACATCAGCAATCTAGCCACAATGAGATTAATAAAAGTGCTTCTGCTCTGAGTAGCCGGCCACATATGCCGTGAGTTGTTCTGAAACGTCACTTAAGCCGCACAAACGAATATGCCATCCACGTAAGATAAACCGCATCCACGAGTCTGTATGTGAGATGCTCTCTGCTCTGGGTCCGGAGGCTGACTGGAGTTATCTCTGCAGAAGCATCAGTCAAGAGGGTAGTACCCCTCCTACTCTCACAGTGACTGCTTGAGTGAAAGGGGCACAGCTCAGCAGGGTGCTACAGCAGGGTACTGCAGTCAACATCCAGAGGCCCTTCTGCTGTCACTCAGCATTCGGCCATGCATGTCCAGTAGCCAATGGCTGAGTGGTCACTGCACATGGTCATCTGGTGTTGCTTAGCTAACGAGCCTAGCCTGGGTGTGCCTGTGCATAAACGAGCGTGCACGTGCATGTGTGTGCTAACATGCATGCATGTTGTTGGGACTACACTGGCTGGATGCCTATTACAGCCACCGGCCGGTCAGCTGTGGTCATCATTACAGTGGTCATGAAATATTCACACATTACGTTGCTCTATTTCATGCAGCCATGTCACCACAACTTGATTGACAGCTGTCACTCACTGGGCGTATCTCGTTGCTGTTAATTCTAATGTAACTTTGAAGCTGGCATTGTGTTTCCTTGCTCTATTATGTCATGTGAGTTATTATATTTCTGATCTACCTAATAACAACGAGGTCATCTGTCAATGCAAATTACTCAAATGTTATCACTGTCCAATGTAGGCCATAGGCCATAGTAATGAGTGATTGTATTTGTGATTATTTGGTTACACCAATGACCCAATACCCTAGTAGACTTCACATCACTTGTTCCTGTGATGAACGCTATGCCATACTTGACTGACATCATAATGATTAATTAATATAATTACGGTATCATGCTCATGAAATTTAGCAATTAATGTCAATGTTTACTTAATTCACATTTTCTGAGCCCCAAAATAAAACCCCATTACTGTCAATGAAGGACTCTGACTTAAACATAGCAGCTGCAACAAAAAGCCAATTACTCAATTCCCCATTTACAGTTGTACTTCATGTCACAGCCATTGTTTCTGACAGCTATTCTCTCTATGGTTTGAGTGATACCAATCAACGAGAGAGTCAAATTGCAAATAACCAGAAGCCAGCCTAAGGAGATAACATCACTCAATCAATTCTGGCACTACACATTCCTCAGTCAAGGGTTCAATCGGCTGGCAGATAGGACAAATTGTGGATAAACAGATGAAATCACACACAGCCAAAGACCACTGCAATAGCAAGATCTATTTCACTGATAAACCACTGGTTGCTATCTTGTTAGTATTCAACCCATTGTCACATAGGTCTCAGATGGTCAGTTATAATGAATTAGGGCCATCCTTTAAGTCTTGATGATCTTCAATCCATCTTCATTAAATTCTGACAGCCTATGAAGCTACTTCAATCTATCCTGTTGTGCGTTAATTTGATACTGTTGTCTTTGGCCTGGCAGTCAGTCTGAGACCACCCACACGCTTCTGATGTTTCCAAAACACCCATCAACCAGTCAACACAATCCTTTTAAAACCTCACAGAACATCCTCAATTCCATAAGATTATTCCAGAGTATCAATGACCCTAAAAACTGGAACTTCCACTATGTTCGCCTATTTAAGCTAATCTCACTCACTGATGAGTCGCCTAAAAAGTAACGACGGTCGTTTCAAACACAGCAATGGAGCAAAACGGATAATCCTTGGGTAATCCTTTCTACGTTCTAAACAGAAGGTCGCTCTCTCTTCCGCCTTTGGTAAATTACTCGTCTTCTGCATCCATCACACACCGCTTGTAACACGCGCAATCAGTGCGTCTGTGTCGCATCACAGCTGTGTCATTGTCACCAAACTGTACTTGTTTCTCGAGTGTCACCGAGTGTCACCATCTGACAATGACAACCTTAAGTACGTCTCACGATAATCACCCAGAGCAAAATCATCACCAAATTGTGTGTCTTGGTGGGTGACGTAATTCCAGGACTAATGTCACTGCTCTGACCAACAGTGTGATTAGTGTCTGTCTGTTAGTCCCACACAACTCTTAAATGGTGACAATGTGACACAGGTCAGTGCCGGGCAGTGCCATTATCACCAGCCTGCACTAATTGCATGGTGCTGTCTTTAATCCATACACCGCTCCCTCTGAAGTCATGCTAAGCTGATTATGACGCCTCACCCAGGGTGGCTGCAGCTGATCTTGAAAGCTGCTAATCTGCAGCCTATGTGTCCCTGTGGGTTTCAGCCCCTGTAGCCCAACCGTGAAAATAATCACTACCCTATGTCAGCAATAATACATGACATATAGTCCCAGTGTATTGGTTGGTTCCAATTGCAGTCATTCATTACCTTATGTCGATAAAACTTATCAGTATTAGCGAGCCTTAACTGGTCATGTGACATGCTTGTGTAAACACTATGAAGTAAAGTTGAAATATTCGGAGGAATAAACACAAGTTTCTTGTGATATAATATCTACTACAACTACTACCCACTTTTACTACTACTACTGCTACTGCTACTACAACTACAACTACAACTACTACTACTACTACTGCTACTACTACAACTACTGCTGCTGCTGCTGCCGCTGCCGCTGCTGCTGCTGCTGCTCCGCTGCTGCTGCCGCTGCCGCTGCTGCGCTGCCGCTGCCGCTGCCGCTGCCGCTGCCGCTGCCGCTACCACTACCACTACCACTACCACTACCACTACCACCACCACCACCACCACCACACACTACTACTACTACTACTACTACTACTACTGAAACAACTAACACATTGATTATGTCACAAAAGTTCTTCATAGAAACAATAATTCAATCTACACCTCCATCTGGGGAACCATCACCCTTGGCAAGAATCTCCCAGACAGAAACCAAGTCATACAAATGGACCAAATCAGACATCTTTTTATCTTGTGTGACTTGGTTTGACCTTACCCAGGGTAGAAGACTGTGTATGTATATATGTCAAGATTAGACTGACAACCAGGATGATCCAGTCTTACATTACAGACTCTGAGGACAGCTGAAGAAATCAGTCTGCCATGTTTCGACAGGACCAATCTGCTGAATACACAGGCCAGGCCCTCTTGTAAACATATCGGCTAAAATAAACAGACTCTCTAATAGCTGCTGTCAAAGATATCAATCAATTTTTACTGCCTCCGAATCTCTGCTTCAACAAGCTCCTGTGATTTCATAGTGATGGTCTTATCACAGAATTAAACAAACTTCCCTGTGGATACTGTCTGGTGATTGATGAATGCATTCTGGTGATTTCTGGTTATTATTCAGACTACATTTTAGCTTTGCAAGATGAAATCTCTCCAGTGGAGTTTGGTTTACATGGGACACTGTCACACTGGTAATTGTAGGTTTTCCATGTAGGATTGATCATATTAAAGATGGCTGAACTATCTACCTGGAGTCTAATGATAAAATGTTTATGTCCTCGGGACTGATCAAGCAAGGCACATTACACTTTACTCTGTGACAGACCTGTGCAATCAAACACATTCTCAGCTTCTCTGCAATTAATGAGCGAAGAGTATCCATACACAAATATCCACTTCTGTCTATAGCCAGGTACTCGTTCATAAAGTGGAGTGAACTGAAGCAGTGTCAGCACACGGCAGCAGAGGATTGAAACCCCAGTTATCGAGAGTCTGAAACTCTTTCCACTGCACTATATTTAATCACCACATTTGTTTTTGGCACAAAAAACTTAGATTTGACATATATTTATGTAGTTCATTTATATATGTTTTAAAGTCCCAACAGTTTATTAAATGTTTCAAATTAAAACGTCATCCGGATATGATAAGCAGTATATTTTTCATTTAGGTATCATGTGATTCATTGCCTCTCCAATCCACTATGGGAATGTCTAGTCTGGCTGACCTTGAACGACCTTGCATATTCCATTATTTGTGGGGTTACAATAACATGGACCTCATTCTCCGTGTGTTGTCAGAATCAACTGCCACTAAGTGTCCAGACTGAAGAGACTGTTATTGCTGCAGCGAGGAAGTGACTCACTGTGGATAGAAACTACCGCTGATGTGTTGCCATTGTTGACAGCGCTCCAGTGTAATTGGGTGTGCAGAAATAATCCTGAAGTAGATCTCATAAAAATCAGACAATTTTCTCCGCAGCTATTTAGCTGTAATAGTATATTTATTTCGGGCACAGATCTATATTTTCACACACCTATCGTATTGATCGATCCGTCAACCCTTGCTGAGCAACCAGTCCCATGTTGAATTCCAGAAACACTCAAACATACGGGCTGTGAAACTAGAAATGCCAATATTTTATTTACACACTCGTTAACACTTTGTGTACACAATGACACTAACTAATGCATGACTGAACTAAGCAAGTAATTTTGTTGTTATAAATCATATATTGGACAAAGGATCATTGTGTGTTCATCACATCAGACATAGCGGGTGGGTGGAACACTGAGAGGCAATGGCAAGTTGTTCAAACAAAGGAATACAGGAAAGTGGAGGTATGTGAGGGCAGACTGAGATGCACCAACAGAGACAGAGTGAGTGAGATGAGGCAGACAGAAGAGGCTGGGAGATGTAGATAAGGAAGACTAACAATGGCAACTCACTGTAAAAGGGCAGTGGTCAACCACCGAGAGGAGAGATACTACAGTTGATAGGGACAGAGGAGAGATACTACAGTTGATAGGGACAGAGGAGTATCATTCAGATGCTGGAACAGACTGAACAATGTAGGTCTCACCCCTCTCCTTCCCCCTCCCCCCTTCCCCTCCCAGGGGCAAAGGAGGAAGAAGAGGACGACTGAGTAGCCCTCTCCCTGCCTTCTGACAGGAGTGACAGGGAGGGAGTCTGTCACTTCTCCCTCCCCCAGACAGCCCAGGCAGTCTCCAGTATCACCTAAGCACCAAGTTGTCATTTCACAAAGCTTCACTCATCACCAGCAATTTATAGGATTCCAACAAATGGCCGCCCTCACAACTGTCAGTGTCTGCAGCCGGGCTTAAACTGTTCCATTCAGTCGTGTTCACTGTTTGATGATAAAAACTGCAACAACGGACGCTTCTTGCACTTTTGAAATGCGGAAACGTGGCCTAATGCCACCATTACGATAAAAAACATGAATAATGCAGCTGGACTTTGATTGTTGGCGAACAGGATTTTATTTTTTATATTCACATTATATTGAGAGTGAGGGTTGCTTTTGCTTGCTGGGAAATTGTTGTTTTAATAATTGTATTTTCATGTTTATGAATAACTCCTTTGTGTCACTTGACAAGTGGTACTATAATGTTAAAATAAAACTAAAATCTACAGTTCTTAATGCACAGCTTCCATGTTAAAATTAGGACAATTATTGCTAAGTATTATCTAAAAAAAGAAGGTAGCTGTTTTGCAGGTGTTTCTAGTAAGAAGATGTAATATGTAGCAGTGATGTAGTCACAGAGAGGTGCCTGAGTGTCATCATTCTCAAGGTGACATTTAACCCTGAAATAGACAGGGAATGTGAATCATCCTTTGATCAGTGAGAAAGATAAACAGTCACAGACGGTGCAGTCTATTTTGTGGGGATAAACACAATCTTGTGGTCACTCATCTGGTTGGTCAAGGTGGGTGGTGTGTGTAACTGATTCCCTGTGGTCAAGTAGTGGACAGGCATGACTCAGTAGAGGGATTGAGGGTACATCTCTCCCTCCATCACAGTGTCAGTCTAATCAGGTTACATGGGCCACTGAGTCAACGGATGTGATGGACATTGTCCACTCTTGCTCACTGTCAACACACAACAGTGGTGACTAAGATGGACCAATGTCAACAAACTTGACCAGGCTTGTGGTTGACACATGTCATCAATATGTTTCAACAGTGTCATTATTACTGACCAGTGGCATCATTATTGACCACTGTCATTTTTACTCACCAATCATGACAAGTGGTACCATTACTGATTGTCTGTATGAATCACCATTATTGACCAGTGTCACCATTATTGACCAGTGTCACCATCATTGACCAGTGTCACCAGTATTGATCAATATCATCACTATTGACCAGTGTCACCAGCCCTGACCACTATAGTGACCAGTGCCATTGGTGCAGTTATTCTTGGTCTATGTGTGACCAAAAGAGCTGCTGTAGTAAGCCTCCACTGGTCACTGGCACAAAGGTCTGTCTGAGTGTTTGACCTATCACACCAGTGGCTCTCCATGGACTGGAGAAAGTTCAGTGACCAGAATAGACACCACAGAGGTGACAAGACATAGTAGTCACTTCTACGCCTGTCATTTTCACTTACTGGATATGTATGTGTGTGCGTGCGTGCGTGCGTGTGTGTGTGCGTGTGTGCGTGTGTGCGTGTGTGTGTGTGTGTGTGTGTGTGTGTGTGTGTGATGTGTGTGTGTGCGTGGGTATGCATGTGTGTGAGTACTATTTCAGGTGTGTGAGAGTAAAGTCCAAGGTGGTATGTATTCAAGCACTAATGGTTGACATACTATCCTCACTGGCTGACATGGTCAGTGGTCACTGGACCACAATCACATTTATTAAGTGACCACAGACCAACTGGGCCTGCAACACCATGTAGGCAGGTAATTCCATCACAGACAGCAGCTGACTCAGCCAGCCATTTATACAGCCGGATGGAGAAGACAGTGAGAAACAGGTGAATCTACATAGTCCACTTAGGGGTAGGGAGATATTTAGAAACCCAGATTTGAACTGATATCCCTTACCAATACAACAAACTATGGATTGCAGACATGTCCTGAAACTTGTCAATTTGTTTTCATATTATTTATAAATTCATTCTGTCTGCCCCACTGAACAGGGTAGGGGATTTGATAGATTGGTCCATTTGTCAAACTGACTTTTGATATAGTCCCTGTGGGATAAACAATATGGGATATAAGAGGTCAAATCCATATCCCAATCCCCAGGGGGTAAACAGTATGGGAAGCCAGGGATGAAGGCCCCTTCCCAGCTGATTCCTCCCTTCTCCCAATGGCAGACCCAGGCCAACTAAATGAGATGTAAATACTTGTATAAAATCAACACTGCACCATGTCATTTTCACCATTTATTATCAAAATTACGATTTTACATCATCGTTGATGGTCACTCAAAATATTGCTTATGTCTTAATATTTTTTTCTCTAGCCATATACATTAACAAAATAACATGTAAATATCGCCTTAAATACTGACAAACTAAGTTCTTATTTATCTTGAATACAGTCTGATAAAAATGAGCAGGAAAATTCTACATGTTTTTCCAGGGTAAACATTTCCTCTTCAAGACACAATTTATATTCTCCAAATACATATTTCTCACACCGAAAGACAGATCAGGAATGAGACAGAAAAACAGATTACTCCACTGAATTGTATTCCAACTGACCTGTTCAACACAGAGCATTCATTAATTACATAATTAGTGTCCCCAAAGACAAAATTGCAGGTGTGAAATAATCACTGGACAATTAGTGACTTGAGAGAGAGTTGCCCCCAGGGCCACAGAGCAGCAGGGTTTGGGCCTGTGGGGAGGAGACCACTGAATTATTGACAGGGTTCAGTGGGAAGGAGGGAGTCTGTCTTGGAGAGGGCAGAAGAACATGGCTGACCTTTCCACTTAAGTCATCCTATATTGTGAATATCATATAAAGATTCATACACCGTGAAAACAGTGTATTTTATTACTTATCCTGTCGTCATTTTTCAGGTTTCTATTTTATTTTTATTTTTAGACATTCCATTGTTTAATCCATTTTCAGATGTAATATTTATCAAGATGAATGACATTGTTTGCGAGAAAACAAACACAAATTATGACCTGTCATTTATTGACCAAACAAACTGAATTGTCATAAATGAGGCTAGTTGCCAATACTGAGATCTCCATCATGCTGCCAATCAACGACTGTGTATTAAGGCAATGCATAGCCAAGTGATTTGTAATCTACAAGTACACACACTTTCCTGTTGATAAACAACCATTGGTGAGAGTGCAAGAAATCATTGAAAGACGATACTGTATAAACATTAACTGGCACTTTATTAATTGACCACAACCTCAAAGTGAAGTAGTCATCCATCTTTTCACTCTGGCTACACATCAAGATGCCTTGGCTCATGTTTCATAACAGATTAGCCAACTATTGCCCTGGATGCAACACTAGCCACTGTAAGCACTTCGTACTTCCACTTCACATACATATAGTGTTGATGTCAATTAAAGTATTCAGCCACCATGAAATTACTGCACAAAAACAGCCTGTCTGCGATCATTTACCCAACCACTTGTATCCGACTAAGTGAACTAATTTATAAAACTCGTTTAGCTAATCTGTACACCCAAAGAGTTTATTTATAATCCAACTGAGCTCTTACAAGTGAGAGGACGTATCTAACTACCATCTGGAGAGTTGGTCGTGCCTGAATTAGCTGCTTTCCTTTAGGAGAATTGACCACCAAGGAAGGAGAAAATATGATCAATATATAGGAGAAAAAACTTGGAAGCAACAATAATGAACAAATGCAGACAGAATATTTAGGAGTTTGGAAAGAGCAGCTCTGCATTTGAAGGAAATTGGAGAAATGGGAAGTAAAAATGTTGGGAATATGACTTTGAAGGGGAAGCTAGGAAGACATGGATGAGGAACAAGGAAAAAAAAGAGCAAGAAACCATTGCACCCCCACACCCCTGCACCCCCCCCCCGCACCTCCACACCCGCGCTATAAATTTCTGAGTTTGTAAATAGTCCCAGCTGACTTGCCCCCATGGGGTATCAATGTCATGTGACATTTATTCCCATTTCGAATAAACAAAATAAAAAATATTTATAAACAAACATCGCCCACGCTGCGAACCTTCAAATGGTTAATCCAACTCACTCCCTGAAAAAAACATTGACTGGTCTTCCCAATATGACGATTGTTCATGTTTAGGGACCAAAACCTTTTTCCTTGTTGGGATAAATAACCCCAGATGTGTATGAAGTAACCCGCAGGAACAACTGCGGGTTTAGGGGATGCATTTACGGGTCAGAGAAGTGTGTATTTATTATCATGTTGGGCGACTGTATTCAGCGCAGCACCCCATCTAGCTGAATACTTCCTTTTTGCATTACTGCATGGGTTGTTAGAGGGAACAGGAACTACCCCCCAGAGGGTGGTTAAGTTATCCTATAAGCGGGAACAGGTGTGAGGTGCACTGCTGAACTGAGGTGCACTATGGTATGGTGCACTATGCACCGAGGTGCACTATTCCTGGCAGTTGGCACTGCCACCACTGTACTACAGTTTGCACCAGTTGATGGCATTATCAGACCACGGGATTAATAAAACATTATGTCAGATCATCCCTGGCACCCTACGGATGAAGAAACATGGGAGGCAAGGGGTTAACCCCAGATGCGGCTTAACAAGGATCACTTCAATATTCCCACTTGAAATGAAGCACATCTGAATTTATTTTTAAATGCCATCACTCCACATCAGCCAACATCCCTCGTCGCATGATGATGTATTTATATTTCATTTCCAACTCGTGACTTTTATCACCGCCCACAATTGGAAACATCCGACGTTTAAAAAACCCGTGACAGTCGCCTCCAATAATATGCTTTCATGTGTTTTTCCTCTCCATTCCACATTAATTCCTTCCTTCTGGTTGTCCGTTTTACCCCGATCTTTCTGCTATTTACCTCGATCTTTCTGTCAGTGACGTCGATGGAGCGCATTTTTCTGACACTCCGTACATCTGGCACGAAGTTGCACATCACATAAATAAGGCAGTAGCCATTTACACATCAGACATTATGCTTCTCTTGCAAGTTTCGTGGGAGTCGAAAATGCATGGATAGTCGTTTAGGAGGTTTATGAAGCGATGGAATCCGTCGTGTCAAAGATAGAATATGAATAATGACTGGCGAATGAAACTGGACACTGAGATCACATGACTACTGTCCAGTCAAATTACCCTTCTGCGAGGGGGGTGGGGGTCCATGGACTCCAACAGCGTGTAAATATTTTGGGAGGAAACATTGCTCTGTAACTGATGCTCCTGGTAAGTCTCCCAGTCATCAGGGGGAGTCCTCTACACCTGTTTCCTCTCCTGGCTTTTCCTGAAGACGTGGCTGAGAAGACAGAAAGGAAAACCACTGGGTAAAAGCATTACCCTTTATGGCCCGCGGGAAATGAAAATTATGCATGAAATATGGCCGCCCTGTCAGTCACCCATCTGTTCCTCATATCCTCAACCCTGTTCGGGTCAAAGCAACTAATGGCTGAGTTCCTACAACAATTACCCCTCCCGACATTCACCCTAAGACTAAGGTTTGATTTAAAAATTGTTTATTTGATACTAATGCGAATTATTCAGATACTAGGTTTGATTTAACTACTAAACTATTTACATTATTTAAGAGCCTACAAATACTGAGGGAATCTATGGTGTGTAAATTACACATTTCTAGAACCTGTCCAATCGAGCACATCTCATCAGTGTTTCCATGTTTATCCATATTATATCACACTTGAGTCTCTCTCTACTGTACCACAAGGGCATTGCCTTTTGTTCCTTATCATATTGTAGTTGGGGGTCAGATCAAAACTACAAATAACTTTGATCATGCTGAAACTTACGTATAACACAGAATGTGAAGACTGGTACATTTTAATCAACTGACTACCTGTGGATGCTAATTAAAAACCCTTGGAGGACACAGGGATGTCATCGGTAAGCCACCCCTATCCATCCCCTAGGAATAGGCTTCCCTCCACTGCCTGAGTCCAGGTATCAGCCATGACCAGTGGCTCCTTACACCTGACTTGAGGCAGTCAGCATCCATTAGTATCACCTGGGACACAGCTGAAGACAATGAACATGGAATATGCGAGGTAGGGTGGAGTACATGCACTTGGAAGACTGAAAAGAAACATCAGATATAAATATATAATCATGTACTGCTGTGTGGGTGGCCTATGGCTGTCGGGGGTTGTGGGGGAGAGAGGGAGGGGGGCACATCAGGCAAACTGAAAACATTATTTCCGAATGGATCTGTAAATTAGTTAGTGTAGCCCTCTGCCAAGATGTAGAAATTTTCAGGTTTTGAATTGTAAAAGTTTGGGGATCAATGGTCTAGGTTACAGTATTTAATGCAGGCCTCAGCACACAGTCATCATATCCAGTTATGGAGAATAATTTTGTTTATGTGTCAATTTTTTTTTTAACTCATCTTTAACTGGTGGAATGGCTATTCATTGTATAAAATATCCTTAATTTCATTGTTTTATTTAGCTAAAAAAAGTTGTTAATCATCTATATGACTTGTACACAACACACGTGCCACCTCCGATATCCCCTGCCCCCTACACTCACTGTTATGTACTGGATGCCCCAACTCTGACCTTTGAAGTAAGAAGTTCAAGTGAGTCAAGTCAAGCATGTCATTCAATCCAAGCATCATCTTCTTGCAGCTGGCATGCAGCCATGCATGACCAGCAGATAAAAAGCAATTTCAGAACCATATTTGATAGGGACTGGTTTTTACGGGTACCGTAATTCAACCAGATTGGCTATATCACTTTCCACATAACATCTGTCGCAGCTTCACTGCAGGTATAAGACCCGTGACTTGATCCATGATCTTAGTTCTGACTAAGTCTAAGAACATTCACCTAATTATGTCAGGGAAAGACCCAACAAGACACATTCTTGTCACCTCCAATCAGCTGCATTTTTCTGAACATAAATATACAAATTCTTCTGTACAGACATCAGAATGTTTTGAAATAATTAATCAGAATTCACACACAATCTCCAAGAAACATGAATAAATAATAGCTGACCTTATGTGAGCATTTTTGAGTGGGCAGAGATCCAACGTTAATGGCTCTTTTGTAGTAATGGAAAATGCCAAGGATGGGCAAGATTGCTATTATTCTTGGCCTAGGATTCTTGTGATGACATACAGATGCTCCTCTTGTGGTTTAGAGAAGTGAAAGAAATACAAATACTAGCCATAACGTAAGACAAACCTGAGATGGTTCTGCAGGATATGAAGTTGATATTGCACCTAGTTCTCCGACATTGGCAAAGTCAATAAACAATCATTGGCAAATATCACAACTTGCCAGGTGTTCTGCCTGTATTCCTCCACACACTCATGGAATTATGGAATAAAACAAAATAAAACTGTGTGTCATAGGAGGATTTGAAAAGGATATAAATTTAAGTAGCATATATATTTTTGGCTTCAGTTATGCCCCACCTTCAAGATAGTATATTTGATTTTTTGGTTAATATGAATATTCACACAAACATATTTTCTATTTAAACTTCTATATGTATGTGTATTCATTTGGAATTGTAAAACATTTTCTTGTAACTATTTCCTGACTGTTTGTGGTTTTTTCGATGACTTTGCCCAACATTCTGCAAGAGTCAGTTTAACGAAGAGAGTTGAAAGCTACCCAAAATTAAACAAACAACGTATAAATTACGGAGGGAAATATGAAAACCAGAGCAATCACCTAGCAGCCCACTGTCGCTTCTAAACCACACATGGACGGCCCGGCCCGGCCCGGCCCTACAGTGGAAGTTCAATGAATAAACTTAACATTTGATCCAGACTTCCGGGAGCTTTGTAACACATTTGGATTTATCGGATATGCAGAGTTGATGTGAGGGGAAGACTCCACATCAAAGCCAGCCACTGAGCTGATGCAGAGGGTGACATCCAACGCCCCCGTCATCCCAACTATCATTTCCACTTCCTTCTAGACTGAGTAAGTGGACCAGCCACAAGGACAAGATCTGCATCATTTTTTAACCAGGCAACTTCTCTTTTTTGACAGGCAGTGGGTCCACATCAATTGTGATGAATGTCTCATTAGTGTCGTGGACACTAATGGGGACAGATCACCATTTTTTTCAATATTCATTTCAGATGAATAGTTATATTTAGAAAGCGAAAACGTTTCTGTGCTTTGTTAAAAAAAAAAGATTATAAAAACAAAATTAGGACAATGGCACTTTTGCTGGTGAGAGTTTGAATAGCCTGATGGGTGGCTGGTGGATTATCTACAAGGGCTTACATGTGAAAGTAGTGATAGATTATATGACAAGACTGTTCTTTTCTAAAACAAGATTTCCAGA
Organism: Ridgeia piscesae; assembly: GCA_025642075.2. NCBI lineage: Eukaryota > Metazoa > Annelida > Polychaeta > Sabellida > Siboglinidae > Ridgeia > Ridgeia piscesae. Next base: position 75,406 of record JAODUO010001038.1, read on the forward strand.
AGGCATGGGTGATATCACTGATAGTCTTACTACTAGTTACTAGCTCATAAATCCTACATTGTTTAGGATCAGTTTCACTCCTTAGCACTGTGAAATTGCACACTGAAAACTATCTCCACCATAATGCACACTTTATCCAGTGTGTCAGGAAATAGTTTCCTCTGTGATATGGTGTTTTTTGCATTAAAAACCTCCACAAATTTAACAACAGGCTCTGTTTAATGGTGGAAGTTCTTCAGTTTATTATAATCTCAGTGACATGTTGAAAAAGGGAAGGTGTTGCTTGTTCAAAACCCCCAGCAGTTGTACCCCTAAGGTGTTGTGTGTCGAAAGATGACTACAGGGTGCTCTCAAAGCTTCAAACAGGCTCACCTATTATTACACCAATTATTCGGCTCATTACCAGCGGCTGAATATCAACTATCAGTGATCCTCCATTCATGAGCGGCTGCTAAACAGTTTGTTTTCTCTGCCCTGTGTGTTTAACAACAACAAAAACGATGGTAGTTCACAGCAAACATGCGTATTAGTAACACATTCTTGCTCTGCCAGTAAACTGTCAACCTGCTGAGCTTCACAGATGGTTTATATTTCTCTGTCTAACTTTGGCACAAGTGCTGGCCTAGACACAAGACTCCCGCGTGTAACAAATTAAACCTGTAGGTAGTGCCAAAGTAACAGGAAGTATGTTTTTAAATATTATTACTATTATTCTACAAAACCTAATAAGACCGCCATTCAAAGCAGCAATCAGATATGTAAATAATTCAATAATGTTTGTGATTTTGGAATGAACGTGAATTTGGTTTAACAGAAAATGTATGAAGGTTGATTTCTCAGTGAGATTACAGCACACACAGATTCTTATGAGTTCCACATAAGGATAACATATCTAATGACAAACTGTAGCAATCTGGTCACATCTATATCTTTTATTGTGATATTGTCTGCTTCACCAGTCATTTCCCTCAAATGCCCCCCCTCCACTAAAATGATCAGATGTTTCCTTTTTTTAAGCAAAAATAATATAGGACAATGTGCCATATTAGGAAATAAATGAAGATAAATTTCTTTTCATTGTCCCACTAGCTACTGATTAATGGTGATTCTGGAAGAAACCTCCAACAGAGGAGAGGGTTTCTAGGCATTCCTCCCTGGATATGACATAGACAAGGGTTAGGGGGTGTATATCTGCTGGTCACCTACCAACTGGTCACTGTTTACTATTTCACTAATTGCCCCCAGCTGCCCAGGAGGTGGACAGAGCCCCTGAGAGACTGACCAACTGCTGTGTTTATCTGTTTATATAAACGTACATGTAATCTTAAGTCAACTGACTGCATACTGTGGTCAGTCACCTGGAAGCATCTGTCAAGGAGGCAACAGCAACAGCTGGATGCTGCTCCACCTGGAAGCATCTGTCAAGGAGGTTATAATGTCAAATCTACTTAGATGTGCCATTTATCATACTTGTATATAAGATATATAAACATTTATTTCAGTCCACCCTATGAGAGATGAATAATTTGGAAAGAACGTAACACTAAAAATAGAAATTAAATATTTTCATAGAAAAAAAATATAATTACCAGGAGGTAGACAACAAGTACACATAATTAAAGAAAGTATTTACCAAATCTACTAGATGTCAATAAATTGCCTAAACAGCCAAAGAGCATTTGCCACATGCAGAGGAAATGAGAGGATGGAATGTGTGTGAATTAATTAAAATAAAAACAGTCCGTTGTACTGTTGATAAGCTTTGAAGTCCGTGGGGTGTCTTAGATGGCGATCTTGTTAAATTCCATGGCTAATTTAAAGGAATTTCTCAGATAAAATTGATCAGATTAGAGCATAGAGAGTTTTAATCAGATAATAGGATGTAATAAAAAATTAAATGGTTGCATAATGTGGGTGATAGGTGTATGAGGATTCTAGCCAAGGTTTTTGTAAATAATATGCAAAATGTCTTGCCATATCTGTGCAATATGAAAAATATATATATATATATATATATATATATATATATATATATATATATATACATATATATATATATATATACATGTATGATATATATATAATATTGTTGTATTAATTAGTTTGCCCATTTGTGTGTGTGCATGCACGAATGCATGCATGTGTGTGCATGAGAGTGTGTACATACATGCATTAATCTATGGTACATTAGTCATGTTCCCCAAAATATATATTTCGGTGATAAAAAGGCACAGTTTTGCTAAAGAGGCTGTAAATGTATAAGTGTAGAAGTCTCTAAAATGATTCTCCATTAAAGCCACCAATATAATAAGCATTTGATAGAAATCTTCCCCGTATTAACTTCACAGCCGCTGAACATCTCAAGAAAATTACAAGTTGTCTACCAGAGATAACCTGCACATATGAGTGAGACAAATTACTTAAAATAAGCTTAATCTTTCCTGTTTCTGAGAAATTACTTTACTGACAAAATGTCACGGTGCCGTTTACAGTGCTGATGGTGGTGCGCAACTGTGCTTGTGGCGTTAGAATCAACTGACAGTATTGCACTTTTAGACATTCTCCGGTTAAGGTTGGGAACTTGAGACAGATTTAGTGGTTAACCCCAGAAATCAGGTGTCAGGGTACGTAACCGCGGGTAACCAATTAATGCCCTATCAGCCCTACAGGGAATAGGATGGAGAGACTTATGTAACAGGGAACAGGGCTGTTAATATTTAAAAGACAAGACAGGTGATTTTTTATTTGTTGATCTCATTAGAAGGAAAATGTCAGTCTGAACAACCAGGTGCAATTAATGTTCTATTTGCAGAAATAAATCATGATTATGACAGGGTTAAACAGAGATATTTAATAGAAAACATCAGAGAGTGAAGATGTCGACTGTACAGAGATTTTTATTTATGATGCAATTAAATCTTCCCAGGAAAGTGTAAATTCACTGGGGCATAACCCCCCATACTTGGGGCATGACCTTCACCCTGGGGGGTTGGCACTGTGGATATGGTTACTGAACCCCATACACTTGCATCAGGGTGGGGTTGTACTGGGAGGGCAGATAAGGGCCCCAGAAGCACCCATAATTCACCCACATCACAGGGATGCTGGCGTTTTGATAGGGTGCTTGTATCTTCCCAGCTTCCTAATAATCCCCCTCGGCAGGGATGTTTCACCTGCAAGGCAACAGCTGCTCCCTTTCCCCACACGGGATTCCACCCTAATCCCTGATACATCCCTATAACTCAGTGAGAGTTTCTCACAGGTTGACATAAATGGCTGCTGTGCACCCTATGGCTTCACCCTTGCTTCTGGTGAGAGACCACCTTCATTTCACCCCTGGTGGTATATATTACAGCACGTTATTACATACATTTGTATAAAAAGGTAATAACCTTAATTAATTAAGATTGAATAAAAGTATCCTTTCTAGGACCATGACATCTAATGGTGCAATTGATATTTCGACTGCTGATGTGGTTTATTTCATTACCACAACCCCAGTTTGTGGGATTTGTGAATATCACCATTGATTACTGACTTTTTTGTAGGACATTTCATCACATGATCAAGTCAAAAGATGTGTGAGAAAGGTCCAGGGGATGATGGATCACTTGTGATGCTGAGAGGAAGGAAGAGAGACAAGACAGGAAGTCTGCAGTGGTCGTAGACAAACACAGATGGGAATGACCCTTTAGAAAGGTCAATAATGATGGTAATATAAGCTGGATCACTTGTCAAGATTTGTCACCAGAGAGTGTCCTGTATGAGACAGACTAAGTGAGAGACCCACCATTCATTTGTCAAAAGTCTCTCATGTTCCCAGAGAATGACACACCACAAAAAAATGATGATTTTGTCAGGCACTGTCTTCATATCCTCTGGAAAATGTGGGACAATCTGTCGGCGTGAGAGAACCTGCTTACAGAGGCAGTCTTTATAAATCTATTTGCATAACACCATAGGTTAAAAAATTGGCATTTGATCCGTTACAAAATAGAAGTAGAGTTGGTTTTCATTTAAATTGTTTCTTCAACTAAGTAAACTATGTAGCTGTGGTGAGATCTATGGAGTGCACCGAGTGAACCCTTTATAAGTGGATTGGTAACAAGACAGGGTTCACAGTACACACTACACAGGGAGGCCTCTAAGGAGTAGGGAAGTACAGCCCAAAGGTAAACAGGGAGATGTTTGTTTCTGGCAGGTGTGTGGGGAGGGGAAAAGGTAGACAATTAGCAGTGTATGGGGGAAGAGCAGCCTGTTCTCAGGGACCATCTCGTTAGTTTGCAAAACCACAAAAAAAGTGGAGACAAGTAACTTGAAGTGATACAAGATGGCTGCCAAAACCAGTGCCAAGGGACTCATCATGCTCAACACTGTACTGCCCAATTAGTTTCCTGTAAAGGATTCCTTCATGGGTGTGGGAAAATACCCTTCTGTGCTTGCTGATTTTACATGTTGCTGGGAAAGGGGGTAATCTATCCTATCCAAGGGTGCAAATATGACCCTCCTGCTACAGTAACAGGTGTCCACCCAACCATGACCATTAGGGTAAATAAACACTGAAAAATCAACACAGCAAGGAAATGTCTGAGATAATACTACGCAATAGTGGTCACTTTAGTAAATAAAACATTTACATTTACATTTTAATTGCTGACACTTGTTGGCTGTCTAGAGTCTTCTGGTGACACAGTGACAATTATACTGGTGTGATATAATCATTTAGCACATCGTTAAACTTGAATATTGACTTTGGCCGAGTTGTTATGTGGATTTGGTGGTCAGAGGGGGCTGACAGCTGGAACAGAACACCCAGGGGTCAGCTCATAAATCTAGGGGGAACAATTAAGCCCCTTTTCTCACATATCCCACTAAGTTGAATTGTCATTAATAAGATTCAAAGATTCAAAAGACTTTAAATAATAGGTTACATTTTCCTATTTGCTAATAGTTATACTAGACTAATCAAGATTGTGACATTAATTAAGCTAACTATTTGGTTGTAATTGTTATACCTTTGATGTTTAGAAAAACTTTAAGTAAATGTATTATAATGTGGTTAGCTGGGGGAATTTAGCCTATTATATTTTAGTGGTTATTTTATGAGAGCTTTAAGAGAAATAAGATTGTCAATGCTGAAAGCACTCATGTCACTTGGGTGGATGTTGAAGGAATCACTAAATACATAGGCATTTTTTATTAAAATTTAAACATGTTTACATAAAATAAAACATTATTGATTCATAGCAGATAACATGGCTACACAGCTGCACTGCCCTGCGTCACATACACAAAAACATCACTCCATGCGAAACCAGAAACTTTTCACTTGCTCGAAAGAATTGCAAGATCGTCTGTCCGGAAAATATCTTCTGAAGAAAAAGTTATCCGAGGGGGAAATTGAAGGGGTTTTGTCAAAAGGGAGACGGGGATTGATGGATCACTAAACTGGATAGACAGGGGTTCATGAATGCACGGGAAGATGAAAATTGATGAATCTATGAGGATGAAATCTTAAAACAGGCACTTCATGGAATTTATGCTATCAGTGTCGAGTTTGAGCCCAGAAGCAGTAGTCATGTCACGGTGGCTATTTCTGGTACAATGTGGGCTCCGTGCCAGACCGGCTCTTGCGTCTTACTACTTCTGTCTGTTAGTACTGCTACTACAATACTGGGTAATCATTGTCTAGTATAACTATCACCTGGATATTCATTATTGTCTGTCAATGATACAACAGTTTTTATTCTTTTTATTATATATAAAAACATTATCATTATTAATTGTTGTCATGTTTAGAAGTGCTCAAGTAAACTATTAGATCACAAAGCTCTCATCTACATCAAGAAATTTTTGTTTTCCTATAAATCCACCGTTTGACAAATGTGCTCGCATAATTTACACCCTTTAATAGTTCCACAGATAATTTCAATTTTACCCCATGTTCTCAAACCCCTACCATCTAGTGTACACCAGGAACATCTGCGTGCATTCTCAAATGTACACCTTTCTTTCGTACACCTTTTTTTCGTTAGTATGGCACTGAGAGGAGTCTATTTCACTTGGCCAGCAGACCCTAGATCAACGTTTACTCTCCCATATCACCCCCAGTGGGGTGGTAATTGGAGAGAATTACCTGGGCACAGGTGAGATACACGCTGGGTTTGGGTTGATGCCCTGAGGCCCTGAGTTGGCAGCACTTACTGGGAGTGGCCCTGGGTCCCTGAAATGCTTGTGGAAACTACGGGGCACCTATATTGGGCAACAGTTGGTGATGGTTGTGATACAATTTCCTGGTTCGTGTCTGCCACCACAGCCCTGTGTAATGTTGTACAACGTACCTGAAGCTAGTCATACTCTTGTAAGTGTATAACTTCATGTCTACTCCTTTCTAAAGCAAATTTCTTCATTACTGTCTATCCTACCACGTAGTTTTATTATTAAGTAGTAATTTACTGGACTTGATTTGTTTTTCATGTTGTGTATTTTGTAAATTAAAAATAAATAGATCGATATATTGATTGATTGATTGATTGATTGATTGATTGATTGATTGATTGATTGATTGATTGATTGATTGATTGATTGATTGATTGATTGATTGATTGATTGATTGATTGATTGGTTGATTGAGTGGTTGGATGATTGAGTGGTTGGATGATTGATTGATTGATTGATTGGTTGGTTGATTGATTGATTGATTGATTGATTGATTGATTGATTGATTGATTGATTGATTGATTGATTGATTGATTGATTGATTGATTGATTGATTGATTGATTGATTGATTGATTGATTGATTGATTGATTGATTGATTGATTGATTCGGTATACACTGCAATTGCAAACAGTTCTATGAAAACTGGTTCAGTTTTGTATTTTATTCTATAAAGATCAGTAATTTAAGAAATATATGACCATCTTTAACAAAATTCTGACATAAGAAATATTTACAATGCAAAACATTGGTGGTGTCACGACATTACCATATCACATTTAGCTGTACTTGTGGGTACCCAATGCACACCCATCTTTCACAGGACTTCACTGACTGTCCCTGTTTGTGGTGACTGGTTCTGCTGAGTGCAGTGTTTCATCTTCCCTACCACATCCTGACTGGGAAGAAGGGTTGGGATGATGGTGGAAGACAACCCTCTCCGCAGCTGTCCCATTAACATCTCACATTTGCAAATGGGTTCTGGGGTTAAGGGGATCATAAGCTGGAGTTATGAGTCTGACTGGACAGGCCATAAAGCCAGAGCAGACTTTGCCTACCTGGATAATGCCAACAGTAATTAGGGAGGGTGTCTGGATTTGGGAGTGTCTAATGGCAGATGATAAATAATTATCATCTCTCGGATAGAAAACGATAAATGTTTTTAGTAGATTTTGATTTATTGTATAAGTTAGTACATTTTCTCCACAGAAATATTGTAAAATTGAGCATAAATTGGGCTAAATATGGACTAACTTGTGAGAGAAATGAACAGACATAATTCAGACCAGGCTGACAGATGAGGAATTATCAGCTTTAAAACATGCCGATGGACTGAAGAAGGAAGCAAATCAAGAACGAATCGAATGGAAGTAAAAACAAAACAAAAATAAATTATGGATGAATGAACTAAAAGAACACTGATGTTTTGAAAAGATGAAGCTATATGTGGGAAAGATAACTGAACATGTGGGGAAATGAAGATAAACATCTAATTGGGAGAGGAAGATGGGGAAAAAGACAATGAATGCTGTAGGGAGACAAAGATAAGGACAGAGATATGAACCACGAAGCACCCAAGGCACTGTCAGAGTGAGTCTGTGACAGACCGGTCCAACTGTCCAGTCAACTAACTACACTGATGTACATTCACCAATGAACCCCTCTCTCATTCATTCAACATGCATGAGTGCTCATGCGTGCATGTGCTTGTGTCTGCACCTGCCAGTGTTTACAAGCCCAGGCACAAGCACACATACAGGAGCATTTCAGGAACATCTTCAATTATCAACACAACAATGGTTACAACCATAGTAGGGTCAAGATTAATAACCCTCATGATTACGATCTACGACTCAATGTAACTGGAGACCAGGGTAAAAATATGGGAAGACAAGGGTTCTACTCCTAGCATTGGCTATTTCAATAGAGACAAACAACATGGTTATTGTTCTTGAATTTCACAAATAACCAATTACAAGTTCAACACCTCTGACATCTGATGACATTCCACACGTGAGTCAGTGACAAAACAATCAAGTCCCGACTTTGGCACAACAGTACACTTGTTTTAACTTTCACAAAATCCCCAAAAAACAACAGAAATTTATTTTAAAACACTGATATGCTAAAAAATCAGACTAACATACCGAGAGCTTTCTCCGAGTTTTCCTTGCCCATGTGTCAGCCTGGGAGAACAAACTAACTCCAGCCCAGTTGCGTTTCCCTCGTCTGCTGACAGCGAGGCTGTGAGAGAGGACTAGAGTTGCACCAAGTGACGGGCTGGGCCGAGTGGGCCGAGTGGGCCGGGTGTGCTGGCCAGCGGGCTGAGCCGGTTAATGGATGCAGTTGGCACCAGCGAGAGCTGACTAACACCCCTCTCACTCTCCCTCTCCCAAATCCTCCTTGTTTCCCTCCCAGAACTGCTGTAATCCCAACTGGTGCAGAGGCAGGCTACTTCAAAGTGTCCATTGACACCTAAGGACATAGCTCACACCTCTTCCCGGGAAGACACCTGACTATTGGCTGCTCCCCGGTGAGTCCCGCCAATGGGAGGTCTTCCCTATACAGAGATACTGTCCCAGGTTTTTTATATCGACCATGTGAGTGTGTGTGCAGCGTAATTCGTTTTATTGTAATTCCATTTTGTGATTCACCAGGAATCAGGCAGCAGGTCTCTGAGTTTAATGGAGACACTCTGTGCTTTTGATTGCATTACTATTAATCACATGAGTACTATATACCATATTATATGTTGTCCATTATTTTTATGATTTAATTAAATTTAATGATGAAGCTTCTGTCAATTTACATTTATCTTGTTTATAAAATATTTATGGTGGTTTTATATTTATATGAAATTATACACCCACTAGTTAGTACCTAGGTAGGTCAGAACCCAATGGTCAAGAATGCAAATAAACATTGAAAGACGTAAATGAACCCTGGTCCCTGAGAGGGGATGCACTTACTGCACTCCACAGTTGGCGTAGTCATACATAGCTGTATTAGTGTCAGTGAACGGAAGGATGCCGACAGTCTGGTGAGCAAATAGTTTGTAATCGATATCCAGTGCAATTTAAAATGAAAAAAACTTTGCTTGTGAATCTACAAAGCTATGTGCACAGCAATGATACTGTACTTTATCTGAAATCTAAGGTCTGGAATGATGCAGTCATTTCTTCCAGGCAGCAGAGGTTCCTGGCAGTAAATATAGCAACATCTCCAAGTGAGCAGTTTAATGTCTTTGGATTCTTTACTGAAACTGTTGTTCTTAGTTGTCTGTTCTGGTTATTGTGTAACCAGTGGGTGGGAGGAGTTGGTTACAATGGAAGGGAACAGGAAATGCTATGGAAGGAAACTTATGCCCTCACAAGGGAGGGAAGGAGATGATGAATATTGGAACTAAGGTGGAATGAAAGTGGGATGAGATGTTATGGGACTAGGAGCGGAGAGGGAGACTTTAAGACAGTGGGAGGAGGAACGAGTGGAGACAATGGGTGAGGGCCAGGGGTGGATAGGGAAGAGAAACAAACATGCAGCACAACTCCCTAGAGCTCAGGAGAGGGAGAAAGGGGAAACAGTTGCAACTCACTCCAGCTTGATTTCCCAAAACAGTTATCTAAAATCTAGCATCTACTATAATATATCGGCTCATTCATACACTTTTTTAGTCTGTGTGGAAAAAAATATCTGATGAGATACAATTGAAATTTAGCAAACAAATTGCTCAATATAAATCTGTGAATATAACACAGGGCATTCATGTTGTTCACGAGTTAACTGATACAAAATAAAGGATATCTTTTGAAAAAATTACCAAAAAACCTCTTGCAAAACCATCCACAGTGCATCAGAATATCAATGTCCCTGGGACCTGGATTCCCTAAATCAATTACAGACAGAGCTTCACACCTGCAACTCATCTATGAAACAGTATCACCCTTGATTGCAGCCAATGACCCACACTGATCAGGTTGGTAATTAACGAGCACCAACAACTTGTGAGGTCTACCACAGGTAAGTTTAATTAAACACTAATTACTCGCGCAATCTGCAAGACTCGTTGACATGTCAGTTGACAGGTATCACGTGTGACTTATTAGTCAAATCAGGCTAACAATTTAATTACTTTCACAGTGTTTCCAAAGCTAACACTCAATTTGCAGTGATCAGAAGAGGATTCTTCCTCCAGTCTTTACTGCTTTTGTGTTTAAACATGCCGAGTACAGTGCCATCAGTACGACCTTCTTGCTATTAAAATTACATTATGCCACACATATTTAAATATTGTATTTCTAACAACTTGACCATATCTGGTTGTTAATTTGGAATTCATCAACAAACATCAACGTTTTCAAATATGTCATCCTATGCGAAACACAATGTCGTCATAGTGCCATTCTCAAACTTCTGACATGTTCAGTAAAAATAGGTTAATCAGAAATCTGTTTTTGTTAATCCGGGTATAATGATGTCAGGATTATACCAGAATATAAACTTATTTTGTTTGCATGTCAGAAGCGTGACAACATCAGTTATGATCTAGTGATTCTCACTGCAAGATATGTTGGCAGGACAGGGCAGTCACAGGATCACACCCTCAAAACTCCCCTCCTTTAAAAAATACACATAATATTTACCCAAACACAAACACCTTTAGATTCCCTCTCTAAGGTACACCAATGATTGAACCACACCAAACTCTTGAGACCATCCCCAGGATTGTCTCCAAGATCCCTGCCTAGTTTCTCTTCTTGTAACGTCTCTGACACTTGTTGAAACATCTTTTCTGGATGTGGAAAACCCGAGAGAACTATCCCGTGGGAATCACACCTAATTGCCTATAAGATACCTCTGTCTCAAGCAGATTAGTCCAGCTCCATCTGACAGGCTGATCAATAGATATCTCGATAGGAAAAACTGCCAGTGAATCAAAGACTGTTATTTCACTGATTTGAGGCAACACATTGATGAAATGATGGTAGGGTGACTTTGCATGTCTACTTACGTTAAACAAGCCATCATATATAATTAGTACACTATTTTTTTAAAGGTGAACATTATGTGACATATATCCATGAATGCTTACTGCCTACGTGGTGAACAATTTAGCAGGAAAACTATTACTGTATTATTATCCAAAATAATTATGGTAGAGTATGAAATGTTTATTACACAGTAGAAAGCATCAAGATCACCCCTAGATCCAGCATCAAGATCACCCCTAGATCCAGAAATGAGACAGAGAACCCAGTGGAACAATCTGTAACCTGTCGCTCCAGGTAAGAAAACAATTCTGCCTCTGGGACATCAATCTAACAGCTTCCTAAGTGGACACTGCCTGGGCCCTTCCCAAAACCCACCAGGTGCCTGTCATGTATCATGTTGTCTGTCACTATCCCTCCACAGTTACATCTCAACAGACTTCTACCTCTGTTTCACAGAAAATTGTATTCCTAACTGATGCTCAATTTTGGCAAATATGCTTTCTTTGTAGATGCACCCAAACTTTGGAATCAACTGCCTATCAGTACAATATCATCTGAACACACACTTTGCAAAAAACAACTAAAGACATGCTTGTTTGAAACTGCATTCCAACCCAAAACCTTTGGTCACGTCTTCCAATGATGGTTCTTGGTAATGATCATTACATGTTTTGCCTCTGCACTAAGATTCCTGAGGATACTGGCACTACAGAAGTTTACTGGTAGTTTTATTTTATTTTTAAGGCATAACTTTAAAGATGCAAAGTTAGATCATTTCTATTGTAGCATTAATTACCGATATGTACCATGAATCTATTGGTAAAATATCACCACCAACTTAATCTCTGTACAGTATATTGATCATGCATCAAAACCAAATGAATCAAAAGTCACAATTTGATTGTTCTCTACCGGAACATAAATGTTCCCAGTGGTTAGTTGGTCAGATCTATGACATGGTTATATGATGTGTTCAAAATTAATATCTTGTGCAAATTTTTATTTTCTTCACAAATATATCTTGCATATTTTTGTAGAAATTGATAGTGTCAACAAATAGTATATCAAACAAGTGCATGTTATCAATTCAGCAGTGATAACAGATGCAAAATGTGAATGGTAAACATTTACATGTTATAAGTGCATACTGGTAAGAGGAAATGTCCTGTGTCTGACACGCACACACAACAATAACAACGCTCTCGCTCCATAGCGCACTGAGGCCCCAAACCACATTAATCATTGTGATCTTATACTGATAAATAACGGCTTTACAACACATTATATGATTGTATCACTGGGGTAGTGCTTGGGGAGATAAGAGCGAGAGGAATGCACCTGTGAAACAATCTGAGACAAATCTCAAACATTGTGACACTCGGGTAATTTGACACTTTTAACAATTCAACACCGGAACAAATGTTGTCAATTTACAAAGCTTAGACAAGTAATCAGTGCAGTAGTGAATCACCATTTCCACAATTAATGACAACACACATTTTAATAGGATATCATCTTACGACTGGCATGAATAAGAAATTACAGGAAGGGATGTTACTTGTGTCTAATTACGAAACTTTCGACGGGGTGTCCATTTTTTACTGCTAAAACATTCATTGTGTAGATGTTATGATATACTTACATTACTGTTCACCCATATTGTACTGCCAAATGAATGCTACATTTAGAGCAAGGGTCAAGGGTTGTGACCTTCCCAACCACCCCCAGGTTATGGAGGGCAACAATGAAGTCACCTTTTTAAGCATTGTTTTCCTCTCTATTCACCGGGGCATAACCACATAGTTTGACTTTACAAGATAACATTCACTGATCCATAATTGATTTGACATAACTTGAGAATGATTCCTGATATTGTCCAGACTGTACTGTTAGTTGTCTTTGTAGCCCTGGTATTTGCCCCACAGTGGTAGTTCTCAGGCAGTTTCTGGCCAGATTTCTGTTTGAAGTTCTTATAAATAATTCATTTAACAGACAAATGTCTAAGGTTTTGATTACAAATTCGGTCATTTCACACCCTCCCTCCTGGCTATCCCACACCCTCTACCATATCCCTTCCCAACCCCCTTTCATGTCTAACAACCCTCCCCAATGTGGGGATACAGCTGTCCCACTGGAACCAAAGGGCAGGTTGGACAAGCCCTCTAGGGAAGAAGGTGGAAGGGGCTGACCAAGGGAATTACAGTGACCATTTCATCCCTAGTGACAAGCTCCAGCAGCAGGTGACAGTGGTCAGGGCCAGGGAATTGGGATTATCATATAAGGGAAGAGAAGTTTCTGCTTCCCAATAAACTTTAATGTATTTTTTCACACTGATATTTACAGGTGGAAAACCCAGGTGTATGTGTAGAGGTGAAATCTTGTTATAAATAAAACTACAATTTAAATTAGTACCTATCAATTACATAGGGAATCATCTGTTAATGTTGAAAATATTCAAGCGTCTGCATGTGCGTGTGCGCACGCACATGTGTGTGTGTGTGGTGCGTGCGTGCGTGCGTGCGTGCGTGCGTGCGTGCGTGCGTGCGTGCGTGTACGTGTACGTGTACGTGTACGTGTACGTGTACGTGTACGTGTACGTGTACGTGTACGTGTACGTGTACGTGTGTACGTGTGTAGTGTGTACGTGTGTATGTGTGTGTGTATGTGTGTGTATGTGTGTGTGTGTGATGTGTGGGCATGAGTGGGCTAGTGTATTTATAAATACCTTAAAATAGCCTAACCATTATCTTCCTGCTTTAGAAGCTAAATATCTGCATTACTATAAGCAGCCAATTCCCTGGAGGACAATCCCCCCTGACCAGTACTGCCCAATGCTTCATAAAAGCCACCTACAGGCAACTGCTTGAGATCATCCGTGTTATTTTACTATCCAATCAAACTCATGGTAGCAATCATCGCAAATGCTATCCGTTTTATGTCAACTTTAATCAAGAAACTCTGCCACCATGTCAATAACTGTAACATCCCTTGTTGTTATTCTGATTGACTGGAGCACACAGAATGCTCCCTGGGTTGGGAAGGGAGCATAAAGTGGGATTTTACTGTCTCTGCTGGGCTGGAATGTCTAATATAGAGGCTGGTTTTCCCTGAGGAGTCCTATGGTTAATCCATCATAAAGCATATCAAGACATGCTTGGGTGGCTTTTATAAGAATCCACTACAGAGGTCAGAGGTCAGAGGAAGTCAGTCAGTGCAACTGCAACCAGAGAAATTCCAAACACTGCAATTCACCATAGACTGCTGTCTACGATCATGAATAGTGTCGTTTTTGTGGCTGAATTTTCATAGGTATTATAAAACTACTATATTATAGTACAAATTGTGTTGCATAATAATTGTTATTTATTTGATATTACCGGTATTTTACTTTAAATATATATTTATAGTTATACTAAGAATTAGTAAACTACTGTCCAGATCGGCAGAAAATTAACATTTGTATGATTACAGTAAAGTGTAAAGTATATTACATTGTAACTACAGCAGTGAATTATACATTTCAGAATCTCAAGATTTAACTACAATTCTCTGAAAATTCAACAAATTAAACAACATTAAATATTAGCTTAGCATGCATATATTTCTCTCAGTACAGTTTACTCTGTTTTAAAATAACGGTAAATAAAATTATAGTTAACAAGAAGTCAAGAATCGTTTACATCCTTTGATAATATGTGGACCAAAGTACACAATAAAGTAAAATATTTCTAGGATGCACTTGAGGAACATATTTCACTTGTGACAGACAGGCTGATGCTGAGAGAGGAGGAGCATGGTTTTTAGCAAGATTGTTTTATTTTAAGAGCCTTGACGGCGCAACTCTGATCCATGTAATGAAGTCACACAGGAATACATCCCACTCCATGAAAGACAAACAGAATTGCACAATGAGCAAACATTGTGCATGAACCGCGCTATAAATTGCAATAATCTGATTGCCAGGAACAAACGAAAAAGGCAACTTCTGCGGAATAAACGACTTCTCTTTGTTTGTGACGGAGTGCATCTAAAAGCAAGTTATACGACTGAACTGAGTCGAACAAAGAAAACATTATGCAGAATGATTCACTTGTGCAATAATTAATTATGAATACTCTCCAGAAACCTGGTCATTAAATTCCTCCCGCTAGAAAAATCCAACATAATTGATGTCTTGTCAAACAGCACATGGCCATTAAACCTCAGCAAGACATCTTTGACTAAATACCACTGTATCAATTACAAGTGTGCCATCCAGATCTGTTTTATGGCCAGCCAGCTTTCTGGAGGTTATTAAGACACATATAAACGGCCGGGTGAGTTCAGATGCCACCCACCCCCTTCCTCATTCCTCTTTTTACCCCACCCCATAAAATGGAAGAGTGGGCATGGAATTTTTATCACTTGTAAAACACTCTCCTGGGAAAGCCGCCCAGGGCGATGAACTTTTCGAGCAGCTTTTGAATGCCAACACATGTATTTTATAACCAAGTGTGCCGATGAAGCAGACATTATTGCATCGAGCAGGGGATGAGATGACCAAATGACTGGACATTTGTGAAAATGGAATGCAACTAATGACAGCCAATGTAACTAATGAGTGTCTCTGATAAATGATGGCAGGTGTAGATAGCAGGGTCCTGACAGCCAGGTCTGGCCTGATTGCATCACGGCCACCAATCAAAGGTGCTGGGACATGTCTATTAGAGCTACTTCTACACTTTGTTTAACCCACCCACCATGAGTCCAGTTTGTCTACATTCAAATCTGTACACTCCAGTGGTTTAAGTTATATGTGGTTTAAGTTATATGTGGTTTAAGTTAAATGTGGTGTCAGTTATCTGTGCAGTCGGTTTAATACAAGACAGAATATGTGTATCAAAATCAAGAGAATTTACTTTTATCACATAATTTGCAAGTGTGACTCTTGGTTTATAATTTTGCAATTTTTGGTGAGTTTAGTTTTGGTTGAACTGAAATTTATTTAATACTTTCTCATAGAAACTAAATATAAAATGTGCACATGTGTATGATGTCATTCAAACAATGATTTACCTCATGACCTGAGCAGTTGCTAATTTGGACATTACTTGGTAATTATTATAAACATTTGTTTTTTGGACAAACTGGTGTAATAACAGAAACCAGCTATAGCCCCATGTAATATAAGATCTGCCATAGGACACTGAATCGGCTACTGAATGTTGAATTATCACATTCTGATATTTCATACTATTCCATTGGTTTCATATACTTGGAAACCATGTTGCATGAAAGTTATACATCTCTTTTACTGGGAACTTGGAGAAAAAGTCAGAAGCAGATACTACACGAAGTGGAACGTGGGGTGTCCTTACTGCCAGTGTCTGTCAGTCATGTACACCTCACTCAGCACGAGAAAAACCTTTCTGTGTCAGTTTGTGAGGAAACTCACTACAGCTGTCGGCATCAGGATCTTACTGACAACATTAATAGCTGCACGCTTCAATTTCATCTGTTTTTTTAGGATAGCATTTGTATTGACTTACTGTGGAGAGAGAGAGGAGAGAAGGAGTGGTGGAGGGATGGAGGGAGGGGTAGGCAGCAGGCAGAGAGAGGGAGAGAGAGAGTGTGTGGTGGAGAGGGAAAGAAAGAGAGGAAGGGAGAGGAAGGGAGAGAAAGAGATGGAGAGGAGAGACAGACAGCAGCAGGCAGGCAGGCAGGCAGGCAGGCAGGCAGGCAGGCAGGCAGGCAGGCAGGCAGGCAGGCAGGCAGGCAGGCAGGCAGGCAGGCAGGCAGGCAGGCAGGCAGGCAGGCAGGCAGGCAGGCAGGCAGGCAGGCAGGCAGGCAGGCAGGCAGGCAGGCAGGCAGGCAGGCAGGCAGGCAGGCAGGCAGGCAGGCAGGCAGGCAGGCAGGCAGGCAGGCAGGCAGGCAGGCAGGCAGGCAGGCAGGCAGGCAGGCAGGCAGGCAGGCAGGCAGGCAGAGGAGGCAGGCAGGCAGGCGGCAGGCAGGGCAGGCAGGGAGGCAGAAAGGAAGGAAAAAGGCTTATTCACAGGCACAGGAAAAGGCCCCAAGGTGGGCAGGGGCAAAGACACAAACGCAGGCTGAAAGACAAAACAATATATGCACACTAGAGGTAGGGAAGAAGTGAGGAAGAGAGAGGAGAGGGGGAAGAGAGGGAGGGAGGGAGAGAGAAAGTGAGAGGATATTTCAAAAAGTAGTATATCTTATTCACATCACATGAGACAACTGGCTCCATATGGTGGGAATGTGGTGAACAAAGACACAAACGTATTACAGGCTGTAAAGTCACAGAAAATATATGCACACTAATGGTTATCATGGTGGTATGCTTTACTGAGGTCAAACATCACTTAGGACAAAGGAACATACTGAATTAAATTGGTAATTTGGTATATTGAATTGAATTGAATGTTATTTCAACAACAACAACTACTACTACTACTACATTATACATACAATATAAATTGTTGAAAAAAGGGTAAAATAAGTACAATACATGTACTTATCATGTTTACCTTTATAATTGCTTAATATATTAAGCATCTGAACAGTGCAATAGAAGGTGTGACAACACTATTTACATGTATAACCATAAAAACACCTTTATAACAATTAAACAATCTGAATGTTTAATTTAGTTATCTAATTTATGTTGGCAAAATGGTCAAGGACTCTAACACATAACTATTCAACAGTATAACACTTTTTGAAATGATAATTTTTTTACAACTAATCAGTGAATTATCGAGGGAGTTCCAAAGTTTAACTCCAGTAACAGAAATACACATACTTTTAAAGTTAGTATGTACATAGATTTGTTTGAACTTACATTTATGCCTGGATGAATATCATGATTCATGTATTCTGAATAATTTGTGTACATTCATTGGTAACATATAACGATATGCCTTAAACATAATTATAGCAGTTTTTTTCTTTACAAGATCTGGTAATTTAATGTACATTGTGAAAGAGTAAATTTGTGTGATCAAGTTTTTTGGCTCCACAAATTAATCTTATAACTCTTTTCTGCAATAAAACTAAACAATGAATAGCATATGTGTTACCCCATACTTCAGCACAATACATATTAAAAGGCATGAAAAGAGAATAGTACAAAATATGCATACCATGTTTGTTAATCAAGCAACTGGCTCTATGCATAATAGCACAACATGATAAATAGATCTAAGCGAATTGCATTAGACAAAATATCTTCATTGGTAGATTTAACAAGATTTAACAAGACAAGGTTTAACAAGACTGCCACCTAGAGATTCAACTCTAGAAGGCAGGTAGTATTGATACACTCAAAAACCCAATGATGTTCACCTATAATTATAATAACACTTTTAAGAAATGATTGCTTCTGTAACAATTTCTCTAATGACAAATAAGTAACTCTAATTTATTGTCCAAATGCTTCTCTGCCATGGCAACTGTCTGCTCAAGTCTGTTGTCAGGGCTATCAAGTGGGCAGTTGTCCACAGTAGTCACTGTCCAATCTCACTATTTACTCCATTAACACTGGAGCATCTGCTGATGGGGAGAAGTTAATAATTGATATATGAAGGTCAAGAGTTAACACAGACAACACCATTGTGTCAGCCAAATATTGGCTCTGCTTCACTGGTAATTACGCTGACCTATTATGCAACTCGCCTAATATTTTCACTTGGAATTTGACAGTAGGCATGTTGAAGTCTACTAATACTTTTAATATTGTGTGTGCAAGCAAAGCAAGCCGCAGTACTTGCGATAAGTAACATTTAATAGTAAAACTTACATTTTCATATCATGAATATTTTAGGAAAATATAAAATGTTTATAAATCTGATTCAGTTACTTTATGCATACCAAATTCATAAACATTTTCCTCTTCAGTGGCATTTATTGATTATCTTTCAGGCTTTTTACATAAGAAAATACAACACTACCAGTGGACAACATGTAGCTCTTTTAGCGTTCTGTACTTAACAGAAGTTTTGACTGACAGTCAACATGTTTTCTCACTTTGAGGTTCTGTCAAAAGTGACACGTCTGACAACTTGAAGATGTCAGATTACGACAGGACCACTTGCTATGTTTGTGACTAAAGCAAAACATGTGATTTCACTATTGGTCATTACCAATAGTCATTACCATGATGAATAGCCTTTGATACTTTGCAAACACAAATAGCTGACTACTTAATGGAGTCACTCTGCTTATTGGGTGGGGATTATTTGCGTATTATCTATTATTCATGACAATACCCATTTATTCAATATTAGACATGTCATTATGTCGTGTATTATGTCATTGGGGCACTAGGAAGCAATTGTGTACTAGCGAGAATGAATGGAGATAATGGGAATTCTCAATTATGTTCTCTTTCTGCTTATCTGCATGAGTGCATGCATGCTTGCATGCACATAAGTTTGCACGCATACACACATATCCACAAACTTGTTTAAAAAACTGAAAGTTTGAAGTAGCATAATAATATTAAAACACTATAAATCTATTAAGAATATTAAACAATTATAATATATATATATATATATATATATATATATATATAACAAATTAAATAATACAAATAATTGTATTGATATTGCATTCAATATGAAGTAACGCAAGGAAAGTGACATATTCATGTTAGTTCTTGCATGCTAACATAAAAACATCTCTTTAAATGTTTCTTGAATGAGTTCAGCAACAATGAGTTTTCATCGATGTGACCTTCACTTGACCTTCATTTGACCTTCAGCTAGACGGACTGCCCCAGAAGACAGCTGCAGCTGGGCCCCCCTTACTTAACACCTCCACTTACCTGCATCAATAACTAACTGTAAACCACGGCTCTAACTCAACCTAATGCTCCACTATCTCAAAGTGCAAATAACTCCACTGTCCATCCTCCCATCCCCCCTCCCTCCCCCTCCCTGCCCCCATTATCCAACATGCACTGCCACCTAATGCTGTCCCTGGGGAAGACTGCACATAAACAGAAGGTTTTCATTGCTTCCCGACTGGTCCCCCTCCCCGGGGACTCATTAAAATGCAATTATTACACAAATGTTTTCCTTCTACCTCACATTGCAGATAAACTTTCTTAATCAGTCATACTTTGAACGCATCCCAGATAAGCTGGTGGCTAATTGTTTGGGGATAATCAACCCCCTCAGGGGTGGGCTTCACAGGGGTGAAAATTTACCCCCTATGAGTACAGACCCCTATAGGGACACACGTTGAAAGGGTGGATAATTCTGGCTTGATACTGTCTGGATCCCACAATTCCAGGAGGGCTCCCTTTGATGTGCACCCTAAAAGGGGAGCCAAATGCAGAATATAAATATGTCTATCTAATATCTACCTATATTGAAAATAAAATTTGACATTTATTATTTTACATTTTGTAACCCTAAATCTAGCAACTTATTATTGCACAATAAATATCAATGTAATGTGTGCCTACAACTTTAAAGTTGTGAATTAAAAGAATGTTAGTTAAAAAAAAGCTATATGGGTGAAGTAGGGTCACGTGACACACTGAAGTATTCTGCTAGATGGTAATTCTTAAGAATTGTGTTAACCAATTATGTTATTACACAAACAACCATCTTTGTAATGTAATCGTATGTAATTTTTTACAATCACAACTGTAAAGTTTACACTTGGTATTATACATACAATCCCTGTGAATTAGACTAAGTTCCTCTGTGGACTACAGTAACTCACTGAGTTGGTGGTTGTGCACGAGTTGTTATCTTGAGATCTTGTTTACATATATATGTCTCTATGCTCACTCCTGTCAATTAGATCCAGTGCCTCTATAGAGTGCTGTAGCTCAGTGGGTTGGTGTCACTGGTGGACGCCTTCAGCGCACGAGTCACTGGGTGCAAGCGGCCCTACGGCCAGCCCAGCTATTTTATGTATATCTTCCTTTGCCTACATAAAGACAATTGGGAGCGTGACCTTTGATATACTTACACCGTATCCTTGTGGAATGTACATTTCCATCAGTTAAGTTTCTGCCGACTAGTACATATTGAAGAGCCAGTGGTCCAGGACATAGGACACAGGACACAGGACACAGGACACAGGACACAGGACACAGGACACAGGACACAGGACACAGGACACAGGACACAGGACACAGGACACAGGACACAGGACACAGGACACAGGACACAGGACACAGGACACAGGAACTGAGGGAGACAAGTACATATACTAGGACACAATCTAGGTATTTCCACAAAACCGATAAACTGTGTAACACCTGTGCTTGTATTGATGGGAAAATGACCACTCTGCTTGACCACTAGTGGCCATTCTGACTGACCATAACCAGTAGAAAGGATGTGCTAACTGCTCCAGGTAAACACGTGCTTAGTATCTGCATAAACAGAGTAGGGTAAGGGCAGATAGAGGGAGATAGCGAGGGAGAGATTGGGGGAACATAGGGAGTGAGGGAAGCAGGGAAATGCAGAGAGGGGAGAAAGAAGTGGGAGCTGGGACAATGAAGAATGGGCAATGGAGGAATCTGTTTATTTATAAACTATGAAGCAGGCTGACTGTATCACCATGTTGGCCATTGATGTTTAATTGCCATACAGACTCGCAAATAAACAATATAAGTTTCCTTAACTTCATCGTGAATTTTACATTTTATTTCTATGAAAGACATATGTCTTAGTCATAGCCTACATCCTTCATTGTAATCCATTATGTGGTAATTAATATTTCACATCTTCAGCGTTTGTTTGTATTTGTCTAGATAAGAAACATTCCAGTTCAAATATGAACACGTTGCCAAACAAATTCCACAGAAATATCCATTTGTATCGTCGATCAGATTTCTTATATGAACTTGCAACTACAGTGTATAATGCAGTAGCTGAACCTCACCTATGTAGACAACTAAATAATCTCTCCTTGTATGGCACATATGCTGGTTGCTTGAGGAACAATTTCTTCAAGTATCAACATTGACTGACCTCGCCTGCAGCCCAATCTCAGCAACAATGTCAGACAGAATGATTTAATCAGCTCAAAGATCACCAAAGAAACAAAGCTACAAACAAATCGTTTATCTGTCCGGCGATCAAAAGCCCCATGGATGAATGCTAAATGATCTCTATACCGCCTGCAGAAGAAGGGAAATGCCAACAGGCACTTGAGTTCTACAACAGCTGGACAGGGAAGTGTTGAGCTAATTTCCTGAGGGTCCACTAGAAAGTGCTGCCACTGGTTGACACTGTCCAGCAGCTGTGAACTGACCAAGTGGACACTGCATCATCACCTGCAGATGCAGACTTCTTCATGAAAGAGTAACGGGAGAAAGTCTGAAATGTCGTCACATCTGTCTGATGAAAGAAACAATAACTGTCCCAATGATGTGCAGTTTGTGTTTGAGTGTCATGTGACTGTCTCCATCATGTAAGAGACACAACTTAGCAGGCACAATATTGTTACCAGGAGCTGTGTCAACTTAATAATAATGTATCTCAATTCAACATTTACACAATCATTAATTTGTGTTATCGTGGCTTTTTACCAGTGAATTGAAAACATCTGGCTGAAATGGAAATCAACTGGAGTGATGCCGAAGAAATTGCGAGAGATTATTCCAGATGGTGAAAGTTCATCGCCCGATGCTCTGAAAGGAACAGGAGGGACTCAGTCTAAGTCAGTGACAGCATTATACCTCAAAATGGAATTATGGAAATTAAAATTAAAACAATAAATAGCATTGTTTTCACCTAAAATGCATCCAGTTTAACTGTGAACAATGTGTTCCAAAATAGAATGTGATTAAAACCAGAACTGACACTTTCATATGAATTTTTTTAATAGGCCAATGGTATCATTATCAGATGTCATTGAGTGTTTTTTGCTCGCAATCTTGTAAATTCTGGTAAGATCAGACCATCATATCTGACCTGTGTTATCTGATGGACTGTGCTGTCTAATACAGCTGTATTTCCTTGACCATTGTCTGAAGTTGTCCAAGAACCAAACACCTTAAGTTTCAGATCCCAGTGTCTGCCAGATGGCCCCCATGTGGGGTGGGGTGCACATGTGACTATCAAAGACTGCAGGAAGCCATAATTATTTCTACAAATGGCTGACTACACCTCACTGGTGAGCTCAAGAGAGGAGCAATAACCTATCATCCGACACACCCCAGTGCCAGCCAACTCAGAGTATGTCTGTATTTTGGCATGTGTGTCTGTGTCTGTGTCTGTGTCTGTGTCTGTGTCTGTGTCTGTGTCTGTGTCTGTGTCTGTGTCTGTGTCTGTGTCTGTGTCTGTGTCTGTGTCTGTGTCTGTGTCTGTGTCTGTGTATGTGTCTGTGTCTGTGACTTTATATCTGTGACTCTACCCCTGTCTGTCTCCCCGCCCACCCGGCTGCCCTCCTGCCCATCCATCCTCCTTTATCCATCCATCCATCCATCCATCCATCCATCCATCCATCCATCCATCCATCCATCCATCCATCCATCCATCCATCCATCCATCCATCCATCCATCCATCCATCCAACCATCCATCCATCCATCTACCCATCTACCCACCCACCAATCCACCAACCCATCCATCCACTCACCCACCCAAATAACTAAGCAACCATTCTTGCATGTCCATCTATCTCCCTTCTGTCAGACTGGTCAACTGAGTGGTCAGATACCTGGGATGACCCTAAGTATTGCACCGAGTTTGGTATCAATTTGGGGGCAGCATGTTTTAGAAAAAACTAACTGCTGTGGTTCTGGTGTAAACTCAATACACATGTCCAGGCTGAGACAACAGATGCCAGCACTTTCACCCTCGGGGCATGACTATTTACACCCGTGGGATTTTTACCCCCAGTCACGAGGGAGGCCAAAAGAAACAGGGGTAAAGATCCCTGGATTCAGACAAAGGGGGTAAAACCTCAGACCAAATCACTGCTGCACATTGGGAATGTACTGAAACTCTTTAATTGGTTCCCAGATAAAATCTACTTTTAAAAACACTCCCGCTGGAAGAAAAAAACAAGGAAAATCAGGGAAGAGACAGGGATGTGCATGGGAGGCAAACTTTAACAGCAGCAGAACCAGGTTTTTTTACTTCAATTTCTTGATGAGAAACAAACCAGTCACCCAGAAACAGAATACAGTTCTAAAATTAATACTACGTAAAACGAACACTACTAATATCAAATTTACAAATGTGTTATCCATTGAGAACTTGAGTGTGACATTAATGACCCCCAAAATATGCCACTAACCTAAAACAATTAAAAACACTTATTAGACACCGGTACCCTGACACAATATTCCAACTTTAAGCCCTGGATGAAAAACAATCAACAACAAAAAGTGATATAGTAAGTTTGTGTGCTATTTCATATTAATTTTGTTCTGCATATGGTTTGTGAATTTGGTTTAAAGTTAAAATAATTAATTAAATTAATGGTTAAATAATACTTCAAAAGTACAAAGACCTCGTAAAAAGCTACGATGCTAGTTCAGTGTTGCTCTACTAGAGGGAGTTGATCTCTCTTCCTCAGTGGACTATCAACACCCAATCAAACAATAAAAACAAAGACTTATTAGTATGCTGCGTGTATAGACTTAATTCACACGCTCACAAAAAGCATGACAGTAAATTAGATGGTCCAATGCTGACCAGGAAAATAACTGTGTATTTGTGATGTAAATCGTGAATCACCACAGACTGATAATGATATTATGATAAAAACACGTCTACACGTACCATTTACATGATACTACTCCCGACAAGGGATCCTTTGTTATTTCTACGGTCTCTCATCATCAAAGTGATAACTAGGTAACTGGGCATGCCTATAGTGTGTATAAACACATTCCTGTACGCAGTGAAATGTCCTCTGGTACTTGACACTGGAGGCCAATGGAAATAAAAACCTTTCCCCAGGCATCATGGGAAATCATTGAAATTTTCTGAAAGTTACGTCAGAGCAAGGCCCGGAAAAGTTAATTCTTTCAAATATTTTTAAGGAAGACAGATATATGTATCTTTAATAAAATGCACATATATAATTACACGTGTATGTATAAATTATTTATGTATAAATATATAGAGAGAAAGGGAGAGATAGTATTAAAAAAATTGACATATTTATTTGAAAATTATTTAACACAAAAATGGCTCATTTCGCATCATTCTCCATCCACATGGCCATTGTCTGAGAGGCTGAAACACCAAGTGCTGTAAACAGGAACATTAATTATAAATCAAATTAAAACACCACCAGGACTCTGCAACTTCGATAGAAGGCAATGTCAGAATGTATAGCACTGGGTGGGTTGACATGGGAGAACTTCTTCAACGGAATCTCCCATTTTTAACCAGTTCAAACAGACCACTGCGAGACAATGTCTGCATTTGAAGTGCAGTACTTTATAATCATGTCTATGCCTGTCTATTGGTTATTATAGTTATACTTAACTGTACCAATTGTTGTGTTGCTGTTAGACAAATACACTGCAATACGTTGGGTGAGTGACTACATCAGTCCAGTTTAACAGGTGTGTGTAATGAACATTTTAACCCATAATGTGTCGCCATGGTAACGGAAGTAATATTTTTCTTGTAACACAAACTATACAGAATGTTAATAAACAGCAGCTGTACTAGCTTTGATGTGAAGAATTTAGGATTTCACCAGACGCCCCTTCTCTTTCTACCCTCTCCCATAAGAGAACCAACCCCTAGCTAGCCCAACCCTCCCTAATGACCCTAATTCTGCACTTCAAAGACAGATCATAATAAAATAACTTTCAGTCTTGTGGGAATGCCGCCATAAATGATTCATTACCCCAGCACCCCAAACCAGCCACCCTAATCCTTCAGCCCTGGTCAATCTCTGGCCAGCTGTTCCTGCACTGGTCACCTCTGATGATTCCTACCCAACATTGCAATGAGACATCTGTGGTCAGTGCCTCTGGTCATACAGCCAGTGTTTGGATACGTCTAGCAACCTGCTTCCTGTCAGGGCAGGCTTCGATAACACACGTTCCTGTAAATAATGTTTCCCGTGGAAGTATGGGAAGCAGGAGGCGGCTGTTTGGGAAAAACGTATCTTTCCGCACACCTGAAGCCTTAGTAATACTACAGGTGATCGGATCCCAACAGATTATATAGTGTAGAATATCTTAAAGTTTGCAGCAACTGGATAATGATGAATGTTTTAATTTTTCTAACAAAAATATATTCATATTGTTCAGGATAATGCAGCATTTGTATATGTTTCAATAAACAAATTTCAGAACGGGAAATTTTGATATTTTACACATTGGGAAATTTTTGCTGTAGAACAAATATTTTTTATTATATATGACCCGATATAAATATGACAAGGTATAAAAATGGTCATTATGACAACAATGTTCTCACACTAATTGCGAAGTTTTCCTGCCCCGTAATTGTCAACCAGTTGCATGTTAAACATCCGGAAATTTTCCATAAGTGGTGCTTACTGTTTCATGCCACAGAGATTATCTTCAGTTATGTTTAATTATTTATAAAGAACTAGTTAACCCTATAATAACCACTGCCACACCAACAACTAATAAACATCTCCCGGCACACCTGTAGTCCCGCATGCTGGACATACTGGTCAGGCTTTTCATAATTAGTTCTTTGATCTTTATCGCTCCAATTAGTATTTCTTAACCCTTTCACCACCAGCACACTTCTCCCAATATATTCCCAGCACTGAGTGAAGGAAGTCGGGAAAAGAAGGTTGACCCTGTCGAACCACCGGTGGCTATTTCCATCACTACAACTCCCTGGCCCCTGTCAAACGGGAGGAATTCCTGGCACATATGTTGGCACAACTGTGTGTGTTTTGGTTAGGGAACGTTGCCATGGCACCGAGTACTTGACCCGTATCCCATGCGGACAACGCCACTTTTTCTTCTTCACCAAACCACACGTAACTTTAAAGCACTTAATCAAAAGAGACACGACCCCTGTTGCTAACAATGGCATATATCTGCAATACACCCACCTACGAGTTGCACGTAAACAGTCATTTAAGGGTTCAATGTAGTGTGACCCTATTTCCGTCTTAGTTTTTGCATTTGACCTGTTGCACCACCACATGGCAACATAGAAAACTATTCAGTGACCGAACAAGATCACCTTTTCCTCAGACCCTAAATACACAGCAGTAAAGAGGAACTCTTCTTTACATAATATGGCCGTTCCACGCAAAAGAATTCCCAGTGTTTATTCCTGTGTCGCCAACACCACTGGTGCAATTCATACAGACAGTGGTCGTACTATTTATATTAGCCTTGATATGGAATCATAGCCTTGGTCTGACCTGTGTAGGTTATCTCGTTTGTTTTTGCGTACACCTTCCATGTTATACATTTAGATGTCTGTGTTTACGACTGAGTAAAGAGCTCCCAGATATTTCTCTCTCTTAAATTATCTGCAATCGATGGAAATGTCATTCTGCCAGAACCTATGCTAGATCTTTCTGGACACATGCTTAAATTCTTGATAAAAAAATCAGCACCACTTTTATACTTTTTTCTAAACATAAGTGAGCCTAGTAGGTCTATTTCTTAAGTTAAAAAGTAAAAATTACTTCACCCATGTAGCTAAACTTTAATTCTGAGTACAAATGTGCCCTACATGCACTGCACATGATTGAGCTTACAGCATGAATTTAATTTCTTTTCTATCTTTTTACTTAACAAATAATTAATGCTGCACATTGTATCATTAATCATACAATATGTTTAAGAATCTTACCAAATGGCAAGATGAGAGCTTATTTTCTCTACACAAATTTTTTACTATTGTCAGATTCACAACAACGAATTTTAATTAAACTGCATATCGTAATGCACCAGTCAATGATGGACACCCAAAGGATATCCTGATCAAACACTATGCTGAATACTTCCCTCCCTTATCCAGGGCTCTGGTCTAGACAACAAATGAATACTTGATGGGGCGGAGGTGTTTCAGGAGGATGGCTAACAAAATATGTGAAGTCTACAAATCCACATCTGAAAGCATTGGTCAGGTGCCCTCCTGTGACAACTTAGGCACACAATGATTGCTTAGGCTGTTTTATTCAAGAGATGGGCTTCACCTCTCCTACTGGAGCTATCAATCTGCCTGTGTGGAACACAAATGTGCCTGTGACCAGTTACAGAAGGTATATGTACAACATAATCTCATTCACAATCTTGATTCCTCCTGGATGTAATCTTGTAGAACAATACATCATTAGATTCAGTTGTTTACTGCAGCCTATCAGTACCAGTACAACAGTAAACCCTACAGCAACAGAAACACGTATTTCTGGGTCTACATTTGGGGCCATATCCTTTCTCCGTGTTGTTTCTGATATACACACAATCATTGAACCCAGTATCTGAGATCACAATGTAGATAATCCCCCCTGCTCCCCCAGGCAGAGTTTATCTAAGGCAGTTTAGTTGATCAATCTTGCAATCACAGCTCTCTGTTGTATAAATGTAACACTCTGGCCAGTCTGGCTCATGTTGTGCTTTCTGCCACTGAGTACTCAGTTACTCACTGAGTACTCAGTTACTCACTGAGTACTTGCTGACTATCCTGTTGATTCATTCAGAGTCAGTGAATGCTTTGTGACAATTCCTTGTAGAGTTCCATTGGAATCAATGAGTACTTTGTGATAATTCGGGTACAGTTCCACGTTGAGTCAGTCTGTACTATGTGACAATTATGATATAGTTCCCCTCTGAGTCACTGAGTACTTTGTGACAATTCTGACACAGAGTTCCACTCTGAGTCAGTGAATCAATCAGTAACATCACTTTCAAATCGATTACACTCAACTGACACAACGTAATTCAGAACAATACATCAATAATTAAGTACTGGACACTGTACAATTAACTACCTGACCATTGTTACAGTCAAAAAACGAAGTGCAAGTGACTCTGAAGACAAAAATGTACATCCTTTTGCATCAGACCTCTCTACGTAGTCACCTGATTAATTAATGAATGAACCTGATTGGTTGTTGCCATTTGTACTTTTCATCACCTTTCAATTAAGGTTCAATTAATGCATGATTTATGGATTGTTAAGTTAAATGGTGCGTGATGGCAGACTTCCTGTGGGATAGTCTCCACTGTTAATTAACAAGGATCCAGGAGCTACTAGTTAGCATCAAGTATAACCAGTTCTACCGAGTCACACGTCTGACAGTTCACGTACTTCAGTGAACTCAACCTTGTATTGATCACCAGATGTATTTCAGACCCGAGATTTTTTTAAGGGTTGGGGTGGTTACATCCCTGATAGCTTGAACCCCACCAATCCTTTTAAATGTTGAACATATTATTTTGAATCAACAATTGGTTTCCAATTTACAACTCATAGTAGTTTGTTTGTTATGAAATATCATATTCTATATATTTTTTAAATCATACTAAAAGGCTTTGACATGTTTCCATTTTAAAGACACGGTCTGAGACTGTCTTATTCTGTGCTAAGGATGTCCTCAATCAAAGCAATTTGCTGATATCATATACATGTGATAGTTCATCATAGATTTATAAGTAAAAGAAAAGAAAGACCAAACATATCATCATTGAAAACATGTTTTCTTGCGACAGATAAATCGCAGTTAAAAGATAAAATAACAGAACACTACAGTTTTCATTTGTCCTGAGTAAAGTTTGAAACAATTCCAACAACACACCTGTAAGACAGAGATATAGACCCCTATGTCTTCCTAACTGCTGAATACTGGAGCTGAACCATGCACTTACCTCCAGAAGATTTCCCTTTCTTGCCAGCTTTCCCCATCGCCTATTGACAGTCCTCAGAGGGAAGGATGATGTCAATGCTGGAGGTCCATTGGAAGGTTCAGCGGTGAAACTGACACTGGGAGGCTGAGAACTGGTGCTTGTGGTAAAGTCCGACTGTGTCTGAATCTGAGGACATCAGCTGTTCACAATGGTACGGAGGCTGGTGACTGACCAGAGAGAAGACACGACACACAGGAGGCACGTCCCAGGAGTAGAGCGAGTATTTGAGGAACACTGCAAGAAGAATAGTATTGTATGTCCAACAGCAGGAATAGTATCACATGTGGTCAGTACAGCTGAGGCTTTGATGATTGACTGACAGACAGTGGAGCCGCGCTCTTTCAGAGAGTATGCCCTAGGGAGGGGGTCGCCCTCACCCTGACAGGAGGAGGGGTCAGGGGGGAACTCCCACAAGGTTGGGGTGGCACCTCACACACACAAGGTTGACAGTTACATGGAGTGACAGAGCGTGACAGCATATGGTTCACACCATGGCATGGTGATAGACCTCCAACCCAACACCCCTCGGGCGATAGTGGACCGTGCCATATCAGCAGAGCAGTCATTATTGCCGTGGACAAACTGAGACTGGTCTTGTGAACCTTCAACAGGAGGCGGCTGGCTATCACAGGTTGTTGTCTAAACACACGCTGATCCCTCTGCCCTGTTTCAAAGATAACAATGTGTTGCAATCACAGGGTGTTTATTCCACCCATGTTGTGGGAAGCATCCTGCTGGTCTCATGATCTCTCCCAATCCCAGAAATAAAGATGCCCATAATGGCAATCTAATGAAAGTGTGTAACTCTGTACACTTGATTTTAGTTGTAGTGCTTATAATTTCACTCTCATATGCTAATGTTTGACTCTAAATTTATAACTTTATAACGGATTACAATGACGAAGCCCTAAAATGACTAGGCTCATGGTAATGTTAATTAAAATGGGTCTTTTGCCCTCTGGTTGAATGACAGATTTTTCCTTTAGACATCACTAAATGGCTAATATTTTCTTGCTACCATGAACCTTGTTGTACCTGGTGTACCCAGTGTACCTGTGTACCCGGTGTACTTGGTGTACCCGGTGAACTTAGTGTACCCGGTGTACCCAGTGTACCCTGTGTACCCAGTGTACCCGGTGTACCCAGTGTACCCAGTGTACTGGTGTACCCGGGGTACTCGGTGTACCCGGTGTACTTTGTGTACCCAGTGTACCCAGTGTACTTGGTGTACCCAGTGTACCTGATGTACCCGGTGTACTTGGTGTACCCGGTGAACTTAGTGTACCCAGTGTACCCTGTGTACCCAGTGTACTTGGTGTACCCAGTGTACTTGGTGTACCCGGTGTACTCGGTGTACCCAGTGTACCCATGTGTACCCAGTGTACTTGGTGTACCCAGTGTACTTGGTGTACCCGGTATACCCAGTGTACCCTGTGTACCCAGTGTACCCAGTGTACCCAGTGTACCCAGTGTACCCAGTGTACCCAGTGTACCCTGTGTACCCAGTGTACTTGGTGTACCCAGTGTACTTGGTGTACCCAGTGTACTTGGTGTACCCAGTGTACCCAGTGTACTTGGTGTACCCGGGGTACTCGGTGTACCCGGTGTACTTTGTGTACCCAGTGTACCCAGTGTACTTGGTGTACCCAGTGTACCTGATGTACCCGGTGTACTTGGTGTACCCGGTGTACTTTGTGTACCCAGTGTACCCAGTGTACCCTGTGTACCCGGTGTACCCAGTGTACCCGGTGTACCCGGTGTACCCAGTGTACCCTGTGTACCCAGTGTACTTGGTGTACCCAGTGTACCCAGTGTACCCAGTGTACCCTGTGTACCCTGTGTACCCAGTGTACTTGGTGTACCCAGTGTACTTGGTGTACCCAGTGTACTTGGTGTACCCAGTGTACTTGGTGTACCCAGTGTACTTGGTGTACTTGGTGTACCCTGTGTACCCAGTGTACTTGGTGTACCCAGTATTCTGTGTACCTGGTGTACCCGGTGTATTCGGTGTACCTGGTGTACCCAGTGTACTTGGTGTACCCGGTGTACCCGGTGTACCCGGTGTACCCGGTGTACTTGGTGTACTTGGTGTACTCGGTGTACCCAGTGTACCCGGTGTACCAGGTGTACTCGGTGTACCCGGTGTACTTCTGTACAGGGATTAGACCCAAGAATACTTCTTAAGAAAACATAATATACTCTTAGTGAAAACATCTATAACACAAACACCTCTAAATGAAGTGAGCTGAACCTGTGGTGATGGCCTTCCCATTGCAATGATCACAATGGCCTTTTATGATGCAACACTGTATTATCATGAAATAATTTCTTTTAATCTGCATTCCATCTCAATTGGTAATCACTAAATGTAACATGATCAAACTGTGAACAAACATAATACGACCTGTAATGTTAAACCATCCATCACGAGACTGATCCTTTATCTAACATTGTGACATAATCAAACAGACAGGGACTAGCACACAAGTGTGACTCTCAGAGTGATCTTTATCAGCATCTCTTCATTTACACAACACACACACATGCTTGACTAAACCTTAGATCTACCAGCGTACTTGACTTCACATGTACATGTCAAAATTTCAAACACAAACAGTTGCAAATGCTGTACGTTTAGGGGTGGGAAAATTACCCCAGTACAGTGTCTGATTAAATACCCCCTCCATAACCCCCAACGGCACCCCCCATCCCCTTACATGGAGACCTGAGTGCAGTGGATATAGCCAGGATGATGTCCACACACACCTATTCCTGGTTATAATTGCTCAGACTCTCATCACTCAGTCGGCACTGACAGACTGGTGGAGCAGGTGAGAGCCCCACAAATTACACCACAGATGATTTAATGAATACCTGTCACCCTAGGTGCAGCATGCAGGTAGAGGTGAAAGGTCGCCATGGTTCTACAGCTTCACACCAGAGGGAGGCGTCAATGTTGAGTGATTTATGCTGAATGTTATACTGTAATGACACATTCTGATTGTTTTTTATGTAATAAATCATGATATGTAGATTATGTAGTATAAAAGACATCTATTACTGACCTGACCTGATCACCCAATTATGTTTTAACAACAAGTAATTTTTTACTTTGGTTCGTATAGATCAGTTTCTCATAACTCAACTTCGTCGTTTTGGGTATGTTGTCAACCAGATACTGGCAATTTCAAACACAGATGAACAAAGTTAAATATTGCATTCTTTTAGAATCACATTAAAATGTGGTTAACTAAAACATTCAGTTCATAAGTTACAGCTTTGGCTAGGAGAAATTACCACAAGCAATAAAGTCACAACATTATCTTATTCAAAGATTGAATACTAAATACAAAATGTTGCACATTTCCAATGTACTTGGGGACCATGCTGTAAATATTTCAACTAATGTAAAGTTACGCCTACTAAATACATGTTGCAGCTAAGTGCAGCCGTGGAGCAGACTCTTGAAATGAAATTAATGTAAATGTTTTGACATTTTAGGCTTTCGATGAGTTATCGCCCGCTACAATGTTTTAAGTAGGCTCCATGAAACTGGGCCCAGATGTTCATAACTTACTTAAAACAAACCGTATTTAAATTTCATTCATCGCATGCACTATATTGGCAGAATTAAAGTAAGAAAGCGCTCTCTGTGAGATGTCACCCAGAATCCTTGGGGGACCATGGCATCAATAAGTGTCGCTGCCCAGTGACTAAAACAGACAAGATTTAATTCGGGGAAGAATCACGGCTGGAAATTGCTACGTCTAAATTGTGAAAGACAGTGACAGGATCTGATGAAGCTGATGTCACAGACTGCGGGCAATAACGGTAAAAGAAGAAATTGAGTGCCACATGAAACAGTGCAAACACAGAGATATGAAAGTGGTAGATGTGACTTGATCTGACAAAACATCTGACACTACAGATTGGTTTAGTGCACTGGGGGGTGGACCTCTCTAATGATAAACTCTTTCACTGCATAACAATTAATTCACAGTTATGATGCTATATGTTAATTAATGCACTCCTGTGTGTTCAAAAATGTGGACTTTTTTTTATCAAACCCTGATGTTAACATTAAATAATCAGTAAAATATAAATTATGTAGTCATAAAGGGTTGTATATAAATTAATTAAATAGAAATGATACAAGAGAAGCAGTGTTGACAACATGAAGGTCACTGAACCATCACTAACTCCCAACGATAAAGCACAAGTAATTTTATTTTAAAGATGAAGATCTACCTTGGGGTTTATTTACATGTTTACATTCCAGCTTTTGGCATTTTCCCAAATTAATCAGCATGGTATGGAAATGTAATCTGATATCACTAGTGGGTTATCTCAAAAAATGATGTCTGACACGGAAACGAAATTGGTTTAATTTCGAGTTGGATTAGTGGCTGTCTCACGCAGCGATGGATGGCACTGGGGAAACAGGAAGACCTAGAGCACTTGTCATACTAGCTTGTGCCTGTCCTTGGACCAATAGCTCACTTGTTATGGTGGCGCCATCATGAGGACTTTTCACTACCTAAGTCTCTTGTGTAGGATAAAAGCACTGGAGAAGCAAAGTGTATCATGTATGTGTAGGGAAATAACTCTAAAATATTATTGTGTTTTATCCAATAAACATTGCAGATTGGTAGCTCAGGAGCTGTTGGTGAAAAGATGCGAATGAACAACAAGACTAGTGGTCCTCAGCACCTCTGAGGTGATATAATTGTTTAGTATTATTACAAGCATTTGTAGAGCACTGTATCTCGGGGACCAGCCCGTCCACAGGCGCGTACACACATCACAATAAAACATATATAGAATCACACAACAGATTAAAAGAAAAAGTTATCACCAATTTTATTTGGCATTAAAGTGAGGAAGCCCTGTATCTTCCCTATAAATGCTCCCCTAATCGATTACACTCGTTTTTAAGTAATCGCCACCATAATCGCACTCCAACATTTTAACAGTAATCGTTATTGATTACTTTTGTGATGCAATCACTGCACCTCTGATTTCCTCCTACACTTTCCCTTATCCCTGGGAAACTCTTACTAATGGGAAGATTACTCACGGCAGACATTTCTCTCAGCCTCCGTCCTTTCTTCCTAATCATCACTTCTAATCCATCTTCTAAACACAAATTGTTGCCAGCCGCGGAAGGGATCTGGTCTTTGTTCCTGGTTTCCCTGGCTCATCCCCCTTTTCAGTTCCCTTCAACGCCACCATCCATCTCCCCGGAATCAGCCGAGAAATACGTCACACGGTCAGTGCGGGGAAAGACGACGCTCGGCCCGAAAGAAAAAATCTCTAAACGATATTTATTTATTTACGGTGGGGTATTTTTCGAATTACGCACATCAGGGTGTGGGTGATTTGTCTGTGGTATGGTTGTAATTACACGGAGATGGACGTGGAAGATAAGCGTTGAAATATACGACGAAACAGGAGGTTTCGATCAAGCCACAATCGTAGTGACGTTGCCAAGATAGATTTCTAACTAGATTGATTTATTGGTCAGTAAATATTTGTTAAATACAACTACTGTTTATAAACAAATCGCAGGGGAGAAATCTCTTGTAATAATTTATAATGCCATACAAAATTAGCTGTGGTTTTCCTGTTTCTCTGCTGACTCATACCCAGTGATCGACAGAGCACATGCATATTTAATGGTCAGTACGGAAATTAACGGGCACATCAGGGTAAAAAATCTTAATGTTATGTCACTGTTAAACACAATCCATCTTGTGTACTGTGTGAGCTGTGCTTCTGTCATGCCTCAGGTCTCCGTAAACGTGCAGGAGATTTTAGTAAGGATTTCTTTAATGAATAGTTTTATTATCCTACTTTGGTAGATTCGTAGGGAGCTAGCCCTTTGTGGTGTGTATGAAAATATAGGAAGAAACATAAAACATAATCTGCAACTTTGATGTTGCGGTCTTGTATAGATACATAACCCACTATGATATAACCCGATATTACTGTTACACATTATCAGTTTTTAATTTCAAAGTGAAACTAAAAAAAAATTAAATATCCATTTTGGTTGTATTGGTTAAAAAAATCCTAAGCAAGTTTATCCATTTTACTGTTAATAATAAACTGTTTAATTCTCATGAATAAATCTATAAAAAAACAAATTCTCTTACACACTGTATATATATAATTCTTTTTCTTGAAACCAATTTTTTTTAAATCAATTTGACTGTAATGATTGCAAATAAACTGTCATGGTAGATGTAAGAAATTAATCTCTTTCCCAGGAAGAAAGAGACAGTTAACTGATGAAAGCACCCAGGGAGATGGCTGGTAAAACAGTAAAACATAACTCATCTTCTTAAGTAATCATAACTTTAAATACAAAACACACATGAGGCACATGACAAATTGACACCCTGATGTAGTCCAGGGTCTTCCACCCCTTCACCTTGGATGTGTCCACCAGTGCAAGACGAAACCCTAGACTAGACAAGTCCACTGACATCTTCAATTTATAATAAATAAGACGGCAATCCGTTTACAACACCTGAGATTAAAAACATCTTGACAGCAAAAGCTATAGGATGATAAACTATACCAGATCGAAGCAATCAGTCAGATACGGTTCCCGTGAAACAGATCAAGTATTAAGTGAAAGTGACAGACAGACACCTGGCCAGGCAGGGCACACTGAGCCAATTCAACTTCATGTGGCTTTACCTGTGGTTGGTGCAGACAAATAGGTGTTGAAGTGAAGTGGTAGAATCCTGTGTTACTCAATCGCTGAGTAAGCAACATTCACTAGAAGAAAATCTGGGCCATGAAACAATATAGACAAAGTCATCGGCACAAAGAGAGGAACTTATTTCTCGGTGTATGAGGAAGTTCAAGATTGCAGCAGTACACTGTTCTAGTTCAGTATGTGAACTTATCTGGCATGAGACGTCCAGTTATCTTTCTGCCGGCCAAAGCATTTAGATTAAAAAAAATCAATTTTTATGTTGATCCTAAGTGTGTTATTTTGTGTTAACTGGACCATATCTAAATGACAAATAAATCACGCTGTTTGCATAACCTCACATCACAGCATGCATTCTTAAATTATATAATCTTGCAGGGATAAAATACATTTTAGTAGTGAAATCAACATACACTGTACTATGTAAAACTTCTCTCTGTCCATTCACTTTAAAACCACAGAATACTGAAATTCTGAACACAAATTTCAACACAGTCCTTTTTTTCTGTACCATCAAAACCTTCTCTTACAACTTAAATCTAAAAGCTTCCAGATCACAATACGTTTAACATTTTTGTATATTTTTATTTAGAATAAATGGTCGTTTTCTAAAAACATAAAATAATCCCCTTCAGCCTTTCCGAAATATCAACAATCCTGCGAAATCGCTGATCTTAAAATACCTTAAAAACCCGAGAGTTGACAGGTATGCACACGTGTCGCCCAGTGATAGGAAATGCCAATGTTTTCCGCGCCTTCCATGTGGGTTTGATGTAGAAAGAAAACGGTGGTAACACAAGTGTGGATCTATGGAGTGACTGGTTACTGAAATGTCAGTCGATCGACTGCACAGAAATAACAGCGTACTTGCAACTTAATGAAGACTGACCACACCTGGTTGCTATACGTTTGGATGTTAGGTTCCAGAAGGACATGTTTGAATTCAGTGTTTTTGTACAGATCGCTGGCACCATTTCCATGTGGTTTTACGTAGAGTTTGTGGTTTGTTTTAGGTTGTTTGCTCACCTGGTTTAGTTAATAGTAGATCCGTGCCTTTGATGCACAGTCTTGTCTTGTTTATCCGGAATTCAATAATCCGGTTGTTTTGTGAACCGTACATTTTGTTTCACAGCAAAAGTGGTCCAGCTTTTTACCTCATATTTGCAGTATATAGTTTGTTTTTCATTTCTGCAAATTGCCTGATCTAACGAGTCAATAAGGTTGATGCTTTTCAACAAAACTACATCGTTTTTATTAAACCGACTGCATATGTCACTTGAAATCATTCACAGAGTAAAGCTTAGAGCATTACGGACTTGAGTGGTTATGGACGGACTCAGTTGAGGATGTTTAATGAAGAGTGACCACCTACGGTTGCTGCATGTCTGTGTGTAAGTCATGCTCCCGTGTCACTTGGTTTAACTCCGTGTTTTAACTCAGATTACTGGCTCCAGTTCCACGTGGCTTTATGTACAGTGTCTAAAAAGTTCTCGCAGACATTTCCATCATGTTCACGTGGGTGGCTAAGAAGTAGAACAGTGAGAAGTTTGTGGGAGACGCCCCACCCCATCATTATAATGTTGATCAGACAAACCTTTAGACTTAAATTTAAGAAAATTTGAAGTTTGTTTGTGCGGACTGAGCAAAATTAACTAAGTCAGATCGATTGAATGAGACCAGTTAAGTAAGACTGGTTGAGCAAGACTGACTGAACAAGATTGACTGAGTAAGACTGACTAAGTATGAAAGACTGAGCAAAATCAACTGAACAAAATTGCCTAAAGGAAGAGATAGACTGAACAAGACTGCCTTGGCAAGACTGACAGAAAAAAACAGTTGAACAAGACTGATAGAGTAATAAAAACCACACAAGATTGATTGAGGACGGTTGAAATAGACCACACCTGGATTCCTGGGTGGAACGATTGATAATGTCATATCACCTAGGTTGTCATAAATTATTAATAGGAATAAAAACGTCCGTCTAACAGGTAGAGAGGAGGTAAGACAGTTTCTGCCACAGATGTTGACGTCGGCTTTGATCAGCAGACGTGATCCATCACACACCAGTGTCCCAACCAGTTGTTGAATATAACCAAACGTGAAACGTGCCACATTCCACACAAATACACCCGTAGATTCCCCGGAGGTCTGCACACACACGTTACAAAGGGGACTGTTGTGACAGATCTATTTCTGGTGTCTTATGTCATACGAGATATAGTCCAGAGCTTTTTTCATGGTTAATTAACACAAGGGTATTCGTTGTTTTAAAGGTTTTCGGTTAAAGACCACTAGCTCAGAGTCCAGGATATGTCATATTTCAATTCCCCTTTGCATTTCATCTGAAAGTCATATTTCCGATTTCCTGTCCCAGTATGTATTGTGGGTGTTCAATTAGTCAGTAAGTTGTATCAAACATTTATGAGATGACAGGGTGGGGCATCATACCTGGGGATTTAACCCTAGTTCACTGGTCATGGGGCAAACACAACATCCAATCGAACAAACAGGGCCAAATTCTCATGTACTGGTTATTACCCTGTACTGAAAATCACTGCCCAAATTAAATCATGAATTTACTGAATATGGTTGGCAACTGAGACAAGTTACCACATAACAGTTGGCGTTTGCATGGTCATGTTCTTAAAATAAAAAATATTACTCTGGATGCCCTGCACAACATGCGTGGAATCACCCATTTATACTAATCAATAAACTGATGGCATTTGTAAAATTGGAGGTATGCGATCTTGAAATATTTTTCAACATATCAATGACTGTAGATTTATATCAACAGCTGTGAAAGTTTAACAACGTTCTCACGTCAAGTAGTTTATATTTCAACAAAACTGTAACATAGCCACCAATGGAACGCCAGCACTGTTCTGGGTGCTGTACACCTAGCTTCTGTCACCCAGGGGCGGTGGTTTGGATTGCCTGAGTGTGGTTCTGGTTTATAGAACCAGCCCAGTCTTGAATGGAGACCGACAGAGACATAAAGAGACAGGTAAGACTTCGTGCCTCCAGTCACAGGCTTGCAAGGCGAGGTGGGCAGTACTACGGTGTAGCTGTACACAGTACGGACATCACCACAAGTCCTCCAGGTCACAGGATGGTACTAAGCGACCAGTGACGTCACGGCAAACACGCTTGTTGTAGAAACATGAGCAACATCATTTCCAGCACTAAAAGCAACATGCTTTCACACGAGAGTGTGTCTGTCGTCTGGAGTTCCTGCCTAGATTCATCTAACATTGGGGATGGTTGAATGGTGTGTCTAACGATTTTATAAATTCTTATTTCTGCATTCATTAAGAAAACAACGATCAGAATATTATTATGAGT
The DNA here is from genome assembly GCA_025642075.2 of Ridgeia piscesae. NCBI lineage: Eukaryota > Metazoa > Annelida > Polychaeta > Sabellida > Siboglinidae > Ridgeia > Ridgeia piscesae. Next base: position 115,524 of record JAODUO010001038.1, read on the forward strand.
GCAACTGTTTGTGGAATATATTTTAACAATTAATTTCATAATGATTTCATGGATATGCTAAAAGCAATTCTATAAGTTATTTTGCAACTAATTTCTGTGAAATGTTTTTTTAACCAAAATCCTAAATTCAGTACTCATCTGACAGCTATCCTGAATTTTGCCATTATTGTGTGCTATCTTCCCTTTAACAACGTTGGCAAGTTACAGACCTCATCTTCTTACACAAGTATGTACACCCCCAACTAGACTCTTCCCATCTTGTAGGGGCTACCCAATGTCACAGTCCTTCATGATCTATGTGAAGCGACACCCCTTTTAGAGTTTCCAATAGCAGAATCAACATTAGAAAGCACTCTGTTTTTAATAGATATATGACAACTTTTAACACACTGTATTTAAGTCATCCAACTGTTTATATATTTTCTAGAGGTAAAACGTTTAGAACTGCAATTTAAAAACAGTGATATGCATAATGAACGTTGCCTGGTATACTTGATATTATGTGGTTTTGTACAATTATTGTTCCTATGGTTTTTATCATTACTAAAGTCAATAATTATTTCTTTTTAGTGGAATTAACTTGTGATTGAAACCTTTACTTACAATTTTTTATAACAGGTGATTACTGGTATATTTGATACTGGTATTTTATGTATGTATTGTCCTTATTGTTTTATAATTATTGTAGGTTTAGTATTTATCTATACAGTTCAATTATCTTTCATGTTACTATGTCCTCTGAACCTGTTGGGTCTGGAATAAATACAATAACAAAACTCCACAATAAAAGTAAGACAAACATTTTAATTGAAGCAGGTGTTTTCATTACACCTGCCTGGCTGAAGTTTATTAGACGGGCAGTGGATGCTCAGGGAAGAATCATGAGTATTTCAAAGACTCGCTGCTCATAGTCCATGAGTTACTGGCAACACAAAATAAACGATGCCAGGACTTCAGGAAAAAGTGCCAAGGATGTGCTATAGGCAACTGACAGAGGAAGTTGTCCATGGAGAAACAGTTCCGAGAGAAACCAGATGCAGAGTTCACTTAGCAACTGACAGATGGATCAGGCAAAAAGCAGATGGGAGAGGACATGATTGCTCCTCATGTAGAGCACTCTGTCATCGACCCATGCAGGACTATACAGATCCCTACAGATGTACAGACAAATTGTTGAGGTTAGCGAATAGCAAAGCGCAAATGTCGCTGATCGTGCCCGAGAAGGTTTCATCAATCGTCCCGAAGCCAGTCTCAAAAGGTTATCTTTAGAGTTGTTAAAGCAAAAAGCCCAGGAAACAGGAACTGAGACGACAATCTCTAGAAGATGAAGACAGGTTGTGCAAAAACATTTTTTACAGAGATAAGTCGTAAAGGTCAAGGCTATTTAAAGCAAGAATAAACAAACATCTGCAGACACACACATGATCTGGTGGTGATGGATTTAGTTGTAAATGTAACAGTGTCTTGTGCAAAACTTCCCTATCTTCGGCACTTTAAAAAGTCTTCTGATTTTGAAAGTGGAATGTTGGAGAAATCTCAAGGTGTGTTTGCTCTGAAAATGGCATTTCCATCCTAAATACACACTGATGTTGTGACACCCTCAGCTCGTGCATTATTATCTACGACACGATGAGTAAACAGCATAACGACTATGCAATTATTTCCTTTGCCTTTGTTTCTAGTTGATTGCGCTGTGTCTTTTACCTGGAATACATTAGGATTTAGGTGTCCCAGAAGTAACATCATTATTATTACCACATTGTATTCTACTTATCATGATTTCCTATCCGAATACTAAATCAAAACATTCAACATTCTGCCAGGGAAGTGCGACCTCCTTATCATTCCTATGTGAAGCCATTCCATTTTTTTAAACTAACCCCAAAACTTTATAACATTAAAACTGTGATTTCTTCTCTTTACTTTAATAACAATTGAAAGATCAAATAAGTTTAACCACGCACTCCTACAGTCAAGCAAGCCATAAACATGTAATGTATGTATTCCAACTAAACACTCACTTAAAAACGGACCCACTTGGACCATGGACTGACCATGTAGAAAGAAACCAGGGTCTTGGGGGCAGACCGATTGGAGACAGGGACCAGGGGTTGTATACAAACAAGCAGTAATCAGAAGTTAGATAAACAAACACTGGCCTGTCCCCCTCCCTGTCTACCAAGCACCAGGGTGACCCTGTTTTGTTCACCATTAATTTTAAAGATGGGAGCCGGACACTAAAGGAAACATTAATTCTCTGTATTTATATCCTGGTGACAAGTTTGCATCTACAAACAGGGTCAGTTTTGTCCTGGTCAGTGTCCACTTGCTGGACACAATGGGTCAGTAAGAGTCAGGTCCAGTGTTCAGCTTGTTTACCGGATGCCGAACTGTCAGTTCACCATCAACTTTATCCCATAGTATTAAAGAATATCACATTCAGTGTTTAACAGTATTGTTTCATTTTGGCAAGTTACCTAAAATAAGTTGGGTTTCTGTAACATAACATAGGGTTTGACAACTAATAGAATTAGTATGCTTTCATAGTTCATAAGTATACTTTCACACAACACACACACTATCAAAATAAACAAATGCATAATGATGTTGCAAACATGTATGTATGATAACAAATTATACAGATACAACATAAAAACACTGCACAGTATAATTTTAAAATATAAACTTTTTTGTGAAATATTGAGCAAATAAATTGCTTAACTGTTAATTGATATGGTTAATACTGGAGTACTTATCGCCATTTCAGATGGGACGTGAAACATGCCATCACTGTTAGTCATATGTATTTGCTTACATCAGGATAACAGTTATTTAAATGTTTGGTGTTGAAGCATTAATTAATCATACTTTTAAACAAAAAAATGAAATTCCTGAAACTTAAATTGTCTTCCAACACATGACTCGGCTAGCCAAAAAAAAAACTTTTCATGGCAATTTTTTTTTCATCATTAGCACACATAATACGGAATCATTCAAAAAAAATTAATACAACTACCCTGGTAGTTTTTACAGCTTGATATCTTGGTATAATTAAGAATTCAACAAATGGACTAGACGAATTTGCACATAGGCAAATATAATTAACATTATTTTAGTAATATGTACTACAACCATTAGCCATCTTCCAATTGATATTTTAGCTGCATAAGAAGTTTTACTGGCTTAATAACAAATATATACTGCTGATTAAATGTTCAGGTGTAAAACAAAAACATCCTTATTAATGAAATGTGAACACATCCCTGATGGCGACATAGCTGTGTCTACTTCTTAGTGTCTGTGTCTATCATCAAACAAGCAGTTTAGAGAATGTGTTACAAGTGTAGGTGCTGCCTCCTGGTGAACAACAAAATTATCACAAGTTTCATGATGATGAAGGACAGCATAATTGGCATTATTACCTGGTAATTTCACATAGCCAAGATATGACACAATCTGTTATCACTATTAAAATGAAATGTTGATCAACTGATTTCCCATACAAAGCAGGCAGACAACTCAATAATCCTTGCTGGACGATGTTTGGTTTTAATTTATACTCTTTAGGAACTTTTATATTTGGTTCATCTGTAAAATCGATCAGTATCAGTTCTTTTTTGACGCATCAACTATCACACATTGTGGCATTACTTAAAACCAATCATTGCACTAACTACACTATTGCAGGCATTTGATGGGGTTGCAGCAACGGTGGTGCCATCTTCCATACAGTTAGTAAACTAGACATACAGATAGCGCCACCTACCATGCAGTAAGTACACCACAGTCAAGTCCAATATTACAGATCATGCATATCGTGAAGGAAATCAAACTGTTTTGACCATCATAGTTTTTTCTCTGTTTTAGACAAACAACTAAAACATGCCAAAGTGAGTTTAATCAACCGACACTCAAAATATAGAAATTAAAATATTTTTGGAGTTTCCAGGAAAATGCAAGCTTTTCTTTATCAGACACACTACGAGTAGCTCATTTGAAATGTCTTAATTTATAGATATAAAACTTATACACATTAAACATTAATAACATGTGATTATATTGATGTTCAAAATGTAAATAATCTTTACAAGTGAACCGGATCAGACTGAGATATATCCTTGCATTCAGAGTTCAGACATATAACAAGTCTTGCCAAGACATTAGCATTCACAATCTGCAGGATAAAGGGTCATAATGCATGCAATGTAGAAGTTGTCAACTCAGGAATTAACTGACTTAACTACCACTCGACTCATCACGAGTCAGGACACATGCTGGAATGTGTTGACAAAGTTTATAATGGATGACCAGTCCATGTCCACCTACTAGGTATGTGCTAGCCACGAGTGACCAGCGTCCAGCTTCTGTGCTTCCTCGTCAAGTAGTGAATCCATCAAGTCCATCAGCCTGTCTGGGTCAGTCTCACACACAGTGCCATTGTCTCCATCACTTGTCCTTTCAGAACTTGACACTGTTGGCAGATTCTTACGCAATCTGTTTGCGGCTGTGGCATCCTTCTCTTGGTGGCTTGCCAGTGTCTGGGGCACAGGGCCGACCCTAGTTACAGAGGAGTGGTCGTTCAGTTGACGGCAGTACGTTCTCAGACAACGCCGCACATCTAGCTGAAGTGTTCCTTCCACAGAGTCATCCAATGTGTCAACGTGGCTTGTTGGTGACGTCTTCACATCCTCCCGCGATGTTTTTTGGCGAGCTTCTTTTGTCGAAATCTCACCCGGTGGCTTTTGTATGTTTTCATTTGTTACTACAGGAGTGCAACCCAAGGTCTTGGCACACGAGACCTGTGATGTCACTACACTGTCACGCACATTGACGGATTGTTTTTTCTCAAGTGACTTAGGCATGTGCTTGCATGCTTGTGCTTGAATGTCTCTGAAAGTGTCCGAGTTCTGTGCTGTCACTAGACTATCATGCGAGTTGTTATGGTCATTTTCTCTGGCACAGGTCACTTCAGAAACGCACTGCCCATTCTCGAGAGTTACCATCTCAATGTTGCAAGACGTTTGATCACGTCTGACCTGTGAAATGTGTGTATCAACCATTGATGTTATTTGAGAACTTTTGCCGGGACTCTCCAACACACACAGTTCTGGCAGTTCCAGGGCATGTCCAGACACCGCGACATGTCTGACAGGCCTTGTCACCGTGGCATCAGCCATAGTAGTGTCATCACTGCGCCCACATGTTTTCTTCCGCAGTTTTGCTCTGGAACAATCCAGAACACCATCAGAGTCACGACATCGAGTTCTAGCGAACATTTGACCGCCTTTATGCTGCTGAGTAGACATTTTGTCCAGTGGTGGTGTCCTGTCGTTATTTTGCTCTACGTAACTGTGTTGTACTGCTGTGGCAATCCTTGCTGTTCGCCTGAAAATGAACCTTCGAGACTGTTGACAAGCTTCAGCCACTTCACCTGGTGTCACTGTCTTTCCCTTGGCCACTTGAGGCACAGTTCTGTTCTCATACACAGATGCAACATCTGGCAAACAGCTGTGACCTGGTGATTGGAATCCATCTTCATTCTGATCACCAATATTGTTGACAGTACTTTGACCCGATAATCCAGTGTCTTTCACATCATTCTTGTCTGTCATAGTGCTTTCACCTGATGATGACAGTTCAGTGTTGTTGACAACATCCTTGACTGTCACAGTGGTTCCATCTGATGATGACAATCCACTGTTGTTGATAACATTCTTGTCTGTCACAATGCTTTCACCTGGTAATGACAGTCCATTGTTATTGACAACTTCCTTGTCTGTCACAGTGTTTTCACCTGGTAATGACAGTCCACCATTGTTTGTAATATCCTTGTCTGTCACAGTGCTTTCACCTGGTGATGACAGGTCAATATCATTGACAACATTCCTGTCTGTCCCAGTGCTTTCACCTGGTGGTGACAGTCCAATGTTGTTGACAACATCATTGCCTGTCACAGTGCATTCACCTGTTGATGACAGTCCAACATTATTTACATTCCTGTCTGTCCCAGTGCTTCCATCTGATGATGACAATCCACTGTTTTTGACACTATCCTTGACTGTCACAATGCTTTTATCTGGTAATGACAGTCCACTCTTGCTGATAACATCTTTGACTGTCACAATGCTTTCATTTGGTGATGACAGACCAATGTCATTGACAACATTCTTGTCTGTCACAGTGCTGTCAACTGACGATGACGAGTCGGTGTTGTTGAGATTCTTTTCTGTCAGAGTGTTGTCAACACTGTCAGCATTCTTGTGTGGCAAACAGCAATGACTTGGTGACAAGCGTGTATGTTTTGTCTGTTCACCATTGTCAACATTCTTCTCTGTCTCTATAGTGCTTGTTGACAAGACACTACCTTTGATCTGGTCACGAGTGTCACTGACAATGCCAAAATTCTTCTCTGTCTCAGTGCTATGCATTGGTGACAAAACACCATCTTTAATTCGACACCGGACAATGCCAACATTCTTTCCTGTCTCAGTGCTGTGCCTTGCTGACAAAACACCATCTTTGATTTGACACCTGACAATGCCAACATACTTTGCGGTTTCAGTGCTGTGCCTTGCTGACAAAACACCATCTCTGATCTGGTGACCAGTGTCACTGACACAGTCAACATTTCTGTCCACCACCAAAGAGCCAAGTCGTTGATGCGAGCTATTGTCCCTGGTCTGGCTGCAGTCCTCGCAGCCAACATCACTTTGCTTGCTACGGGTCTGGCACCAGGCACAGTGTTTTCCAGGCAGAAGCTTGGACAGACTGGCAGGTAGCCCCTTCTTACCTGTACCGCTGCAGGGTTGACCCATCAACCTGCCGTCCAGTGTCTTCATGTTGCACCTGGTTACCTTCTTGTGGCCATCAATTACAGACGAAAGTGACCGTTTGGGTCTTGGCAATGGTTGAGTCACTCCAACTGGTCGCACAGACCTCACACATGTCAGACTGGCTTTGTCATGTGACCGATCATGTGACTGGGGAACATGACAGTCTGTCATCGGTGAAATTTGCTTGTCTTTTGCTGACAGGACGACACCCACACATACCAGATTTTCTCTGTCAGGTGGCTTATCATGAGAGGGCTGGAGTTTGTCGATTTTTGCACATAGAGAAGTTGGCAGCTCTCCTGTGAATTCATTCCCTGTTACTGATCTCGTGTTGTGTTTCAACAATGACTGGACACTACCTACACGATCATCTGCAGATGCAGGACTTGGCTGGTCTTTGACAGGTGACACGTCTGTGAACTGGCACCCCATTTTTCTCTTCGTCAATCTCTGTGCTGTTTTCTTTTTCTGAGGACACCCTAGCCTGGGGACCCAAGGCTGCCCGGCCGACTTCATCCACTGCAACACTGACAATGGCACCTGGTATGTCGATAACGCAGTGTTGTCGAGGTGACACGTAAAGCGACCCATATCGGTGATGCCACTTAGTCTGGAATTCTGTGCGCTGCGCGATTCATTGACAATGGGGATGATCATACGTGGCTTGACATGTGCCACGAAAGCTTCAAGCTCATCGTACGATGAGTGGTCGGAATATGGAACAAAAAACATGCCTGTTGACTTTTTGTCCATACCGTTGGCGAAAAACAACGCTGTCGGCACAATGGCGATGGTGGGTCGGTCTTTGTTCCACAACCTCAGCGCGGCCCGATTTACTTGATGCATGGGAACTACTCGGATGGACGTCAGCTGTGCGTTGGTGGTGAAGACATTAGGTCGCTTCAGTATACACAGTGTCTTATAATAATCCGGACTGACTGCTATCCATGTATGGAACGTCTCCGCGATATACTCCAACAATTCCTCCTTTCCCAGGGATCGCACCCCAATGACAACGCTGTGCTGTTGGTGACGGCGGATGATGTCACAGATCATTGACTTGGCCACGGCACGAGTTGGGAAGTTATTCGCGCTGCAGTTGTAGGTGTTATCAAGGTAGAGAAAGTCGATGTTGGTGAGGTTTGACATCGCAGTGTAGGCCAACATCCACGACTCATAGCGCATGTCTCCAGTGTACAGGATGCGGCCAAAATAGCCGTCAAACAGGTACATCACGGACCCTGGACAGTGGTTTGCATCGATCACTGTCACAGTCATTGTTTCCTGGCCAGTTTCGTCTAAAGGCACTATGTGGCTCTCGTTTTCCTCCAACACGCGAATCAGCCTCGGGTCTATCTGAAACATTTGCTTCATCATTAACATTTTAATTCCTCATTAGCTTTGACTTTTTAAGCTATATCATATCAGCAGAAACAATCAACGCATCATTTTGGATAGAATCTAATCACCGATGAAATGTCTAATCAATATAAAGTCTAATTTAGTCAATTAATAAACTAAACTATACGTATTCTAACAACATGACAATCAACTCTTTAAATTAAACTTTTTTGAATCTCATCATTTTCAAGAAGATCGTCAACCGTATCATTTAGTATAACATGAACGTTTGATGACGGGTGTGAAAAACACATTTTTTATCAATACACTAAGACAACCTGGCAGATGTCACCATGTCACCATTGAGAAATAAGGCAACAGCTGAAGTGAACATGTGGAAATAAGTACCAGGATAACACTGGTAGGACAACTCGAGAGATGCATCGTAGCCTTATGGGCCAGGAGGCTTCAACAGGAGCTACACACTGTATATAAATTTATACTGGTAGGTAAGCAAGGAAGCATACTTGTAGTACTCTGGGTACATGGACACAAAACAGCATAACAAAACCTACAGGGCTTTATGCAAGATCACAATTTTGCCTGTCACATCTTTTTTGTCAACACGTGGATGTTAACTCAAACACACAAGCCCGTTGAGATGTGTGTTATGACCTGAAATAAACTACAAACACACATATGACATTCATTTACATCCATTTTCAGGTCATACCGACAATATCTGATTTTTGAAGACTTTTTTCTTCTTATTTTGCTCCTTCATTTTTACCCGTCCACCACCCCGACTCATCCCAGTGATATTTCTACCCATCCACATCGGGTTTATCCATCCAAACGATGGGTCTCTAGTCTACATAACACTGAAAACCTACCGAAAACTTGTGTTGTAGGAGCCACTTTGACACAAGGCTGCAGTAGATCGGACGTCGCCAACTGGATGTCAGACCAACAGTGTGATCGGCGTGCATGTGTGTCAGAAAATAAATCTTCTGCTGGATGTCGTGCATGCGCCAGAAGTCTACCGCAATTGGAGTGTAAGGAATTAGGCACCCGTTCATGTTGAAGTCACAACAGATGCTGAAATCACATGAAGAGTTTCACACAATGTAAGCGAGAATTGTCAGAATTTCCTGGACCTGCCTAGACCAGCTTCGCACTTTTGGCGTTCACTTATACCACCTTGCCCTCTATTTTACCCATGTGAACACTGATAAAATTAGTTTATTATTTTTTTTCGACATGTGCCTCAAAGTTAAGTGATGAGTGAAACGTTACACCAATATCCTTTACTGTCTCTGTTTTAGTAATTGTTTTCTGATTGCTACCCATTGTGTAGTCATCATTTCTTGTGGATGAATGTCCAATTCGCACGTGGCAACATTTATCGGGTGTTGCACCACCTTTTCTAGCCCATTTTTCTGCTGGGTTAAGATCTTGTCGTAGATTATTATATTTTTCTTCGGTATAAATAGGATTGAATTTTTTTATAACATCAAGTAAATCATTTACGAAAACAACAAAATGAAGAGGGCCCATTATGGATCCTTATGTATTCCACTGATCACCTCTTACCAGATTGAAAATATGCTATTTACCCTTATTCTGTCTTCTCTGTGCTAGTAGATCTGTGCCTCAGTTAAGTATGTTCCCTTTTATTCCATAGCTCTGGAGTTTCTTAATTCGTCTAGCATGTGGGATCTTGTCAAGTTTTCATAAAATCACAGTATATACTACATCTATGCAACCTCCATTATCCAGTGTTTCAATAGCCGTTTATAAAAACAAACTGTTTATTGCTCCATAGATCACAGTGATGGTATCTCTGATTATTTCTTCCATTATGTTACCCACTACGCTCGTTAACCTGACTGTCGGTAGTTCTGTGGTACTTCTACTTCCTTTCTTATGTTTCCTGTCTGTGGGTAGTTTACCTTTTGTGAGACATGATAAATGTCATTGATCTATGCTGATTCAGTTTGCTAGTTCATTTATGACCCTAGGGTAAAGGCCATCAGATCCTGGAGATTTAAATGTCGTTTTTTTTTAGTTCTGACGCCACAATTGATGGCTTGATAACTAGTACAAGTTTCGGTAATCTTATACTTAACTAGCCTAAAGTATTATGGACTTTTAAAACCGTTTGTTTCACCTTATATCGATGTGTATGTGTTCGCAATGTGATTCTACATCACTTCCGATACAAAGAAGTCAGATTAAATTTTTTTTGGTGTTTTAGAACAATTTAAATACGCCGAGTCGAACTAAACAACGCGATGGGAGACGTCTCTGGGAGGCGCCTACAGCTCGCGCCATATTTGCAGCGGTGACATCGCATTGTTTACTTTGACTTGGCGTGTTTAAATTGTTCGAAAACACAAATTAAATTGTTTTATTCTGCCTTCTTTGTACCGGATGTAATATAGTATCACATTGCGAACACATACACATCGATATAAGGTGAGAAAAAAACGGTTTTCAAAGGCCGTAATAATTTAGGCCAGTTAAGTATAAGATTACCCAAGTTTCAACCTTGTTACAACTTACATTATACATTTCATACACTATTATGTGTGTATATTATGTATATAAGACTAGTGCAGCAGTTTGGCAGCTGTAAAAGGTCGTTTACATGGTTAGGTAAGAAAGTAATGAAATTAATTAAGTATGAAATTAATAGGCGCCCCCCACCGCCCACCAATGCATGTATTAATTAGTGATAATGCGCCTATAGTATAGGCTATACCGTATACGGTGGTCGGTATCCCGAAAGTGACACGGCTCAGTTATTAAGTACTTGAAACATACTGTATCTGGTATGTCGCGCATATATGCTTGCATGAAAATATAACTGCAAGCGTTTTTAACCAAACTGTGTGCATTAAGTCAGTATTACCTGAAACAATTAATTGTTTTTAGTTTGTTTATTTTTGGAAATTGCGCCAAACCTACCCCATTTACGATTTCGTATATTCATTTTTGATTCTACCGGCAGAAGAGTTCTACTTCCTCTCCGTGATATGTTTGACATCTGCTCTGCAATTTATAGGTATACCATGGTTTAATATTGTCGTATTTTTTACACCTTTGATATTACCTATATATGGCAATTATAAGAGTGTGTTCAACCTATGTTAGACTTGCTGAAGTAATTATATGTTGCATGAAGGTGAGCGGTACCCAAGGTGAGGCATCTACAGAGAGCGATAATAGGTCATAATATGCAACCTCCCACTGTCTAGGGACCCAATTATTCATGAAACTAACGAATATTTTGTTTGCAGGTAGCAAAAAAATGGCATCAAATTATGCCAAACGTATGCTAAGACTCAGTGCACGGATATTTGGAGAAGTGGCGCGACCAACAAATGAAAAATCCATGAAGGTTGTACGGCTGTTCTCCGAGAAGCCTGTTGAACAGAATCGAGAGATCACAGACTATTACCCTCGACATGTTGAACTTGATTCTCTGATGAAGCGACTCCGTTACCTTGGATTATTCAGGTGTTTTGTTATATACGTGTTAATTTTAAAGCTGCCTCCGCAATATAATGTTTGTTTCACTGTCATTTCACACAAGCTTTGAATTTGTATCAACTAACATCTGAGGCCATTTTATAAATTATTTATTTATCTTATAAACTATTTTAGTTGAAATTTGGTTTGGTTGATAGAAGAAGTCGTAGTATAAAAATAAAGTTATGCTTATATAAAGTGCTAGAGACCAGCAAATTAACCACTGGGTCTGGCTCTTTTTGTATAGAATGTTGAACATTTCAGACACTGATTATTTTGCAAGATTATATGGTGTCAACACAAGTAATTTTGACTATCCATTATTGAAGGCATGAAGAACAGTTGAAATAGTGTTTGAATTGATATATACATAACTTGATAGTATTATTATTGGATGCATAATGTAGATACCCATTTATGATATATTTACAAATTTGTATTAATGTATTTATATTAATAATTTTTATATTAATACATTTGAATGTTCTGTGTCTGTATCTTTGTATTTTCATTCCAGAGATGAACATCAGGATTTCAAGGACGAGATGAAACGGTTACGAGCCCTCCGAGGAAAGGGAAAACCAAAGAAGGGAGAGGGAAAACGGGCACAGAAGAGGAAATAGACAATATATTTACAGTGTGTTTGTGATACCAATTACCAGAAGAGTGGTCACATCAGTGGCTAGTTGAACAGGGGAATGTTATTGGGCTAGAAATGGTGGTGCAACAAGTGAAACTGAGACTGTAAAGACCATTAACATTGTTTCTGTGGTCATTGACAGGTGAGTCTTGTAACGAGTCTGTTGAGGCTACGGAAATAGTTGTATATTTTACACTGGTTTTCATCACTTCTCTGCGCAGAGGAAATAGATTCACATGGTGCCATTGTCAGTGTCACTTGGAGTCTGTTACTGAGCGTGACTTAATAACGCTGTCTAATTTGAAAGACTACTTCTGTTATGCAATGAATTTATGTCTCGCACATGCAGTGATGTATGAGGTACATTGGTTGCCATATATTTTGTATAGAATAAACAAGACATGCTGCTATGATACATTGACCTTCATGTTAATATTCTACCTCCACGGGTACAACAGAGTTCACGCAGGGGGGTTTTATTGAATGTTTATTTTTAATATTTACAATAATAGACCATATACAAATATGGTATAACGCACATTGTTCATAACACAGCTTATATTATCGACCATATAGTAACTACGGTGAGGCAAATACTAAACTGCTAAAATTATAACAACATGGTCAGTTTGTAATGGTAGGGTGGTTTGATCTGCCAAAAACACCACACCAAAATGTCTAACTTGACCAACTGACCACTGTCGTATGTACTTTCACGAAATGTCATTGTAAGTCATAATTGTTAGCAGGATCACCGTTCCGGTTATGTATCAAAACAGTCATGACGACAACACCAAGTAGTGACTATTATAGCTTCCTGTCAATAGTTTGTGTACGGAGATCACGGGAGATGCATCATTATCACAGGTATATATTCATTGGAGAAGGAATAAATATTACAGCAACATTATAATATTATGTGCCATTCAAATGGACAGATTATATATCCAGGGTTTTCACCATAACAAACTCGTTAACGATCCCAGGTTTGGTAGAAATAAAGTGCTACAAATATACAATGTGATTTATTGACATCATGCATGAGTAAATGCTGCTACAATAATATTAATGTCAAACAAAAAGAAACATTAAATATAACATCTGTAACCAGTTGTGTTATGAACACTGTGCAATAGGTGGCAGCACCATATGCCGCTCAGAACCAGGTCGACTCGAACGATTGGAGTATTCTGGCGATCGGGACACAGCACGGTTGTTAGATCCGGGTCGTGGTGCGAGTGGCACAGATCCGTTTGTTTTTGTTGGAGATCCAGAGAAGAGTGTGATACGATCCAGTGCCTCGGCAGGCAGAGCCAAGTTCTCTGGGTATCCTTCCGATCCTGATCCATCTCCGTCTTGTTCCTGTTCCACGTCTTGTGCCTCAGAGATGTTCGACAGCGTGGAGGGAGACACGGAGCGGAAATCACTGGAGTCCGGAGAGTTGGGGGGAAGGGCATCTGGGTTGGCAAATGGGGCGGAGTAGGAACGCGTCTTGTTGTGCTTGGCACCCATCTGATCCCCAAGACCCATCTGAGAGTTGACGTCCTGAGGCACAGTCCTGGCAGATCTGTAAACAACACATAAATTGTATCGACAGTTTGTATATTTTATCACAGACAAGCTTAGAAACGCGTCATTTGGACAGGCTGAGTCGGCCGGGAGTGGGTAAGAATTGTGTCGACTTTCTTTCATTGCAGTAATATTTCAAGGCTTTTTGTGACACAACTGTCAACTGCAAACTATTTACTGCAATATCATGCTAAATGGTTAAGGGTTTTGTGTCGCAGACTATTGGGACTGGGAAACTATCATAATCCCTGTATATGATCTAGAATTGTAGATCATCTCAGTGTTTGCATGATCAAACATACCATTTACAAATAACATTTGTTGTACTGCAATATTTATAAAACAACTTAAATTTATTATAAAATATTATGTCAGTGATATATAATAAATGTTATATACATTACCGACTGGAACAATAGAAGTTATTAATTGTACGTGCTTTGCTAATGTGCTTCCATCACACAACATAGTTGGAATCATGTAACTACCCTGGAACCATACCTGATCTGGTCATAGATGCTAGGAAGACGTCCAGACACAAGTTCATGCGCAGTCGTGTGACGTCGTTTAAGAGACTCGGCCTCCTGGTAACACAAATAGAACACATTGGATGATATGACGGAAACATCTACTTGTGGAAAGATCAATGCTCAAACAATTGCAACTTCTATCAGCGTCACTGTGTCAAAACCGGAATCAAGACTTGTTGACATTACGTACATTCACTGTTGACGCAAAGATTATGTCCGGTTCACTATTCATGAAAATTACAGTAATAGAAATATGTATGAGCCCTTTTCATGCTTCTGTTCAACATTCACTATACACTGGAAATTAGAGAAAACATCTTACTGACATGGCAGAATTTGAATTTGGGAGAAAAGAATCTGAACTGGAGTGAAATAGGATGGATGAGGCTGCCATGATTTTCATTGTGTCGACATTTGTCATAGTTTATATTTGAATGTATTTCAAGTAGCCTTTATACACCAGAGAATGAGTGGGGAAAGACTAGCAAAAAGAGCATGGGAAACTGCAAGCAGTTGCATAAGACCAAACTTAAGAAGGAACAACATTCTGAGATTGAAAAAGTATGAAGAGTGATCACCTGAATAAGATTGGTAACCTGGGAAAGACAATCAGTCTAACAGAGAAGGCAGACAGTGGACAGCTACAAAGAGAGAGAGAAGGAGAGAGAAAGAGAGAGAGCAGCCTCAATATGACATCCTGCTGAGACGAGTCACCCACAACAGACACAGCCAGTGTCACTATGTCAACTCACCACAATGCCTCTATCAGTGTCTGGTGTTTGTGACATCTGTGACTTCATCTTGGTGTTGAGGAGGGCCTGACTGAAGCTGTCGTTGATGACCGTCTTTGACCAGGTCCTGGTCAGGTGGGCCGAAGGGGGAGCCGTGTTCAGTTCGCCGGTCATCTCCTTTTCAATGGTCAGCTCACTGGCCGACTGCTCAAGGTCCGAGATGGACGGTGTGGGGGCATTGATGCCCAGGTAGTCCATCACCAGCTTCCGCAGCTTCCTGTAGGACTCGGTGAGGTCATCTGGAGGTCATGACGGAATTAGAAAACAATTAGGAATTTTTTTCCAATACCAAGACCTAACGTGAACAATATACTGAAACTGACAGAGGACAAAATGGCTCTCAAATTAAAAAATTTGTAAAATAAAAAATGTTGGCTGGAAGTTCAAAATAATATCCTTTAGGAAAATACATTTATGACTGAAAAGTAAAAGATCTCATGTGATGAGCCTGCAGAGCTTTCTATGTTGGCACCAGAGGTGATCAATGTCAAATCATGACAGAATCTATAACAGAGAGATAGGTTTTCTCATCTAATTTACAAATGCCATTCCGAATTTGACAGACTTCTGCCATGTGAAGCCAACTTATTCTCACATATTCTGCCTCCACTGAATATATAACTAAGACTGAGTTTTCTACATGTTTTCTTTCACCCACCGCTGTTAATGAACATGTCAAAGAAGCCAGGATGTTCGCGGTTGTAGATGGCGTACATGCTGGCCCTCTCCAACACGTATTCTATCTGTGCGTCTGGATAGAGACATCGCTCGCGTAGGCGCTTCTCATGAGTGCGACTGCTCAGTGGCATCAGCATCACATAGCGCGGCTCAAAGTAAGTGTTCTTCAGGGTGAGCACTCCCTACATGCAGGACAAAGTCTAGCATAAACGACACATCAATGAGACACATACTAGAGACATTTCAATCAAATTTTTAACTAATTCGTAAAAATTCCACTATACACTGTGACATATTTTATGTGACTATTATTTACACTTTCACGTAATCCCTGACGACAGGGGATGCAAAGATAAAAAATTATTATTATAAATTATATCCATTTTTAACATATTGACCACCCAAATTTGATGAACCGTTTACATTATTGGTGTTCACATTTAAACATTTTGGGAGAAACAATTTATTTATATGACAGTGGGGGGAGTCGGCTACTTTCAAAGGTCAGCCATATGAAATTTGAAGCTCGATTGCCATCATTTCATCTCAGTTGAGCAGCTTGGGCTTATGGTTCAGGGTTTCAAAGATATTATGGTGAACATTGAAGTGTTGAAATCTAAATTTGCCTTTGCTTCATTAAAACACCTGGTCGGTCAGTATGTTAGATTACATAACAAAGATTATTACATTATAATACGGTTTTCTAATAAAAGCAAATTGAAAACATCCAAATAACCATGTCTAAGCTCTGCACACAATACAAATGTGATCAGCAATGTGTTAAATCCTGTATTTTGTAGTACACATTTGCCGGTCATACCTCCAGCTCCATGTGTACGACGCAGGCTAGACCCTCCCTAGCCACGGACTCAACGGCATCAATTGTCAGCCCGTACATGTCTCCCTGGTAGGAGAATGTCTGGAGGAACTTCCCCTGAAATACACCACATGACAGTTAGATTCTACACCTACATGTGGCTGAGATATCTGCTGTATCTGGGTGTAAACATGCAGCCTCATGTGCCACAGTAGTGGGGAAGAAATGGGAATATCTTCGACTCATTTACGTCAGCAGAAAAATATTATGTTCACAGAAACGTAGGAAGAATCTCGTGAAAAAGGGGGATATGACATAATATTAATTTCTTTCCTCATTGGTCTCTTTGTGTTATTATATGTCATTTGCCTTCATCTGATTTGTATGTACTGTAAATAGCTATGGTAAGTTTTATTTTATTTTAATGTCTCTTCTTCAATTTTTAATTTTTTTGCAGAGACATGTTGTTATCATGGGTTACAATTCTGTTGTTGTCTGTGGTAAATAAATGCTAAAAAGATGCAAAATCAAGTAAATAATTTGTGCAAAGGAAGAGATTCATCATCAGCATTAATGTAACTACATATGAAAGAATTCAAACGCCATTTGCCACCAGCATGCTGGTAAACGAAAGTTACACTGAGAGGTGGACACAGGGAGAACAGGACAATGAAACTACTACACATGTACTGTAGAAGTTACGCACCAGTTTGATGCCATGCTCAAACTCTTCCATTGAGATGAAGGTGTAGTCTCTGCCTGGCATTTCTTCTGGATTTGGTTTACGAGTCGTATGTGAAGTACTGCAATATCAGCACAGGTCATCAATACATTATCCACAACGCAGGGCAATATGGCATTATGGGATTGCATAGCATACACAAGTAGTAACACATAAAATAACACTATTTATCCAAGTGTGAATTGGGAGCGCAAATGCAAACGTAAAAGTCACAAAAACTATCACTTCATTTTCAACAATTACATTCAAAACGAATTCATTCATCTATTATTTGTTTAAAATTCAAACAAAAAGCAGAATAAAAACCGACTACCAACCCGTAACCGAAGTAGTCTGGAAATTCTTCAACCAATTTCAAGGCGAGTTCTTTCTTGCCAGAGCCTCGGGGCCCGACTAACACAAGCATGGGGTAGGGCGTCTCGATGCTTGGTAGGGTGCTACAACAGAAATTACCCCATTACGTGTATTAAGCTTACTAAATTATTGTAAGATGGCTTGTAGTAAAATCAATGAATCATCAATAAATTAATCATAAACAAAACATGTAAGTAATAATTAAAACCACAGATTAAACAGTGGTGTTGTGTAATGGGTCACCAGAAGCAGAGACGGCCTACCTGTCTAGGATCCTATTCGGCTGTAGAAACGAGTACACCACGTTCATGACATGGTCGCGGGCCGCCAGTACTTCCATGGGTGGGTTAAACAGTGTCTGTGCAGATACCTGGTGTGAGACAATTGTGTAGTCAATTTCTTATTGAATAATGATGCACAATTAAAAATTTCACACATTAAACAAATAAAAAACTTCTGGAAAAGACTATTATATACCGGACTCTTGTAATAAATATATCACAGTATTTGTGGAGATTCTTTTAAATGGATGGTGTAAAAGTAACAAAATATCTGCTACGTTGCTGTCAGGGTCTGCTGTGGCTGGTTACGTCAGTACCAGCTCTTCTCTACCCCTGGTACACCCCTTTCAAAAACTCCTCTTTTAACATCAGCCAATGAAATCACTCACTGGATGTATGGTTCAAACCAGGTCAGGTGACAATAATATAAAAAATTCAGCCAATCATGATGCAATGTTTAGGATGTTAACAGATCGTTACAATGGGATTCCCACCAGTCGTGTATCTGTCTTAAAATTGGGGCAATTATTTGCGCTGTCCCCACGGCTGACGCAGTAGTGACTGGCGAGGTCAATAAGTCACTCCCAAGGGTTTTGGAGACAATCAACCAGGGGCATAGACTAGTTGCACAGCACAACGACCCCTGGCTTGCGAGGATGTCAATACACAGAAGTTAAGCACAGTCAGTGTCCCACCTTCTCCTCAGTGTTGACGTGTTTGTGGTCGAGCTCAGCCAGCTGTGGGATGTGGAAGATGATGGAGAGACGGTAGTCAGGGAGCTCTCTCATTGGGTTGCGCTGCAGGTTCAGGTGTCGCAGCAGTCCCAACCCCTCTACGTGCTCCACCTCCGATATGTCGATCAGCTGACAGGGATGACAGAACACACACACTTTGTTTAACACACATACTCTTTATATAAATCTATGAATGAAGAATAAGGTTAAGATATTTTCCACTGTCTATTTCGGGTGGGTTAAAAATTACTGGTTTTTGCAAGCTGCCTTATAAATAATGTCAATAACTGACAGTGACGCCGATCAGAGTCTGATTCATGTTTCACTGTGACTGCCCGATGGTCATGTAACATTTGTTGTTCCTGTCAATGTCATGAAGGTATGGGGCAATGTGAACATCTATATCATTTTTCAAATTCCTCGTTTTACTGGGTTTGTCTCTGTTCTGGTATTGGTTTGTTCTCGCAATCTCATGAGGCCAATTCGGTATTTGAAATTTTGAATATATGAGTTGTAGTTCTTTTTCTTGGTAACATGGTGATGTACTTTTTAGTAATGAAATAACACAAATCATTGTATATATGGACAGTAATGTTAAAAATTTATATTAAATAGCTGTGTTCAGTTTCCTATGTATAAATAGGGTGGTGAAGAAGGAGTGAGAGGAAGGGAAGACGGAAGGGAAGTGGAGGAGACAGAGAGGAGATGACTTGGGAGGGGACGCAGGGAGGAAGGATAATGAGAAATGGAGATGATAATAAGGAGGAAGGAGTGGAGGGGAATGGGGAAGGTGAGAAGGAGGAGGATGTGAAAGGAAGGAAGCAGAATGGAGAGAAGAATGGGAAGGAATATGAGCATGAGCAAAATAGAAGGGGAGGGAAGAGAAGAGGAACAGGGTGAGAAATGATGAGGGTAGAGTTGGAGGAAAGGAACGGGAAGGAGAGAAGTAAAAGAAGAATAGAAAGGAAATGGAGGAGGAGAAAATTTACTAAGAAAGGCTAAGGAAGGAGGAAGACAAGAAGAGGATGGAAATGTAGAAAAAGAACAAGAATATGTAAAATATAACACTGTGCACTGACCTCATTATCCTCGAGGTTGACAGTGTCGAGGAAGTCGTGTTTCTCCAGCCCTGTCATGCTGCGCAGTTTGTTCGCTGACAGGTCGATGGACTGAAGATAAACAAGTCAATAAACAACTATTAATGCACTCATTACAAGTTACCAACAGTGCATTGTGTTACAGCTTTCTGCCCTACTACATTTCATATAATATTATGGTTACACATTGCATTCACACTGTTAATTTAGTAACAAGTTAATACCAGGAACAGCAAATATGTCAGATATTTAACATGTAATAATTAGAAAACTTTATTCTTGCTTCAAAAAGAAAACATCCTGGTAGAGCAGTTTATGGTTTTGGAGCCTCTGTGAATGTATCTATCAACTTCTACAAAAAAAAACATGCTGCTTTATTATTAATAAATAATTCACCTGTAAATACTTCAATGTCTCCAGGCCTTCAATCTTGCTGATCTTGTTGTTTTTCTGGAAAAGTCACAAAGATACTAGGAGATGCACAGTATAAAAATAAACATCCTTAGGTAACATAACATTAATTTACTTTTAACAGGAGGAAACTATAATTTAAACATTATGTGAAGCAGCCTAGTGTAATTTCACACAAAATATATTGTTTTACACATAATCCCAGATAGTTAATAGTTGCACATGTGCAGTCAACTTCATTAATATACCATCATTGAACATGATAATATGAACAACAAACTCACAATATTGAGGTCCTTGATTGGCAGGTTATCGAGCCCTTCAATTTTCTCTATTTGGTTGTGTCCAAGACTGAGGACGTTTAAGCGATGACACTTCTCAAGTCCTCGGATTTCCGTGATCTGGTTATCTGTGACACTCAGTTAGGGATCATCCGGTAATTAATGTGTCATGGTTTCTAAGCAAGAAGGGCTATCGATATCATAACTTGTGTTATTTTTTTATATTATCACCTTTTCACAATACACTGACATTATACAAGATGTTACAACTGTCTTAAAAATAAGGAAAGGAAACTTTGCTATTATATTAGAAACTACTCATGTTACCATGATAACATTTATTGTATAATGTTTATGTGAAAATGTCAATCATTATATCATAAATAACAACACTGGTATGTCTATAACTAGACCTTATAGATCCTAATATGAGGGCAGTGTTGTATAAAATTTCACCAAGAATCAAATTTATATACAATGAAACCTGCCTCAGCAAACATTTATTCATAACAAACATCGGTCTATAATTAACACTTTAAAACATGACACAATTAATTTGCCATTTCCACTATCTGTCAACAATGGTAACCTAACAACAAAGGGCACATTGTACTTCCCAACGACATCCACTGCAAATAACAGTTTATGTTATGTAATCCTGTTATCAAACAATGTAACAAATTGTGCAGTGGTACTGTTTATATTACTTAAAAATAAAAATCCTACAGTTTTTTATAAAGGATATACCAGGGGCCTGATTGCTATTAGATCATTTCACCTGTAGTCAATCCACAATGATGTAACTGGACTGAGTACAACCATGAACCAGCTGAGACAGAGAAAGGATACTGTCAAGGAGGAGGGTTTGCAGGTAGTGATGCATGGAGAGGTCGGGTAGAGTTGTGATCAGGTTGAAGGACATGTCGACCATCTTGAGGTTGTAGGGAGGGCTGAAGTCAAGCAGTGTAGTGAGTTCGTTGTGAGATGCATCCAGCTCCAGCAAGTACGGCATGTTGCCCAACACAGACAGGTCTGAAAACATACGACAGCGACAAAGTCAAACCTGAAGGAACATCAGTTAAACTACCAAATATCACCAAACAATCCACAGACGTTTTCATTGCGATATTCAAAAGTTTTATACTCACAATTTTACATGTTGTACAATAATTTCTGCGTGCCTCATACCTAACATGGGCTAACTAAAACACTTGCAATAATGTGCCTTCAGACTTGATTTGAATGTGACTAACACATATCATTCATGTGCTTGCAATTATGAAATTGAGTGGTTACATCATCTGTCTAAGTGAACAAACAAGTATCAAACGACTTTTAGTTGTTGAACAGGCATACCTGTTATTACAGTCATAATACTGAAATTACCTGTGAGTTTGTTGTATAAAAGCTCAACCTTCTGCAGATGGATGTACTTTCCAAGTGCACTGAAGTCCGTCAAACCAAAGCCCTTGAAAGAAAAGTATAATTTTACTAACTATTACCACTTGATCCATTTAAACCCAATCAGTAGTTGTCAGCAGGACATTATGCAGGATCAAATTGTTGCCAGTAACGTAATTGTTGGTGCAGATGTGGATGTTAACTGTTAAGCCATAATTTAAGAAATTTTAAATGCATTTTATGACTGGGAATGAACTACAAACACACATGCAATACAATTGACACTCATTTTATAGGCATAACTGACAATATATGTGGTTTTGGAAGACTATTTATTTATAATTTTTTCTCCATCTTTTATATCCATCCACCCATATCTCTACAAGTCCCCCTGTTGTGGATGGGCCTGCACAGTCTCTGCATAAAGTTATGGCTGTCGATGCTGTAATCGTGAACATGAAGTTTGTGTGCATGCACTGGATCATGTGTGTATACTGTATACCAAGTATGTTCATGCTGATTGATATTTTATTTAATAACATGACTGTAATACTTATTATTTGTTAATTAAATAAATAAAATATCACAACTATTTAAATGCAAACAACGTCATCCTACTGACACTTACTGGGAGCGTGATGTGCAGGTAGACATGTCTCGTGCCATCAGCTGACTTGCCAATATTTGACAAGCCCTGTGCAATGGTGACTTCATCCAGGACACCATCCTCTGGAATCTACACACAACAAATGTTTCAACATGCTACAAACATATAGAATAACAATAACACTGTTGGTGTCATATGTATTTCATGATGCCAGTGTTTCCTGGCCCAGGTGATTAATGTGAACAGTTGCCTTGACTTTTGAATATTATCTTGTCTTTGGTGGACATATGGATGTTAGCGCATATACACATAAGCCAGTTGAGATGTGTTAAAGGGACTAACAACAAGGCATTATTTCTTTTGTTGCATATACCTGAAGTATACTATTTTATGTATTTTTAAACACACTCAAATGTTACATATAATAGTATACTTCAGGTGTATGTTTAAAATGTTATATTAAACATGGCTTGCCCACAGATCCCGCAGAATTTTCAGATTTAATGAGTTTAACAGATATGATGTCACATCCCAGCATCCGTAAAAGCGCTGCAAAAATATGCATATATGCATATTATTTTAAAAAGGCCACCGGCATTGCATAAAGTGTGGAATTTATAATTTTTTGGGGGGGCTTGGTGGGTATGACTGTAAATACAAGGATGTAATATAATACGAATTAAAGAGTAAATATGGATGCATCATACTGGATAGCACCATATCATGGGCAGTGATATCTTAATGTACGTGTCTGATATGCAAGCATGTCTGGTGCATGGCTTCATGACTATACTTATAAGTAGGCAGTGGCTATGCGTACGTGAGCCGTACGTTTAGACCGCCCGTCTAAAAGTACGGCATTCATACTGCGCATGCGTATGCTTTTATTTTCGGTTACGTGATCTGTATTTTTAGCATCGTTTATCTAAGGTACGGCATACGATAAGCGCATGCACATGATTTCTATACGTGAGCCTTATCTTTAGTACCAGGGGGTAGCTGTCTGTTCCAAAAGTTTCTCGCACATGCATGTTTATATACATAAGCTCTATTGCCATATCTTTACCACTCAGATCTAAAAGTAGGCCTAGGTGAATTTTTATCTTTAGCAAACAAAATTAATATAAAAGTATGTGAGTTTTTCCGTGCATGCATGTTGATGTACGCATGAACGGAAGCTCTTTTGGCACTTAGTTCTAAATATACGTGAGATTTTGTGCGTGTTATTTTTTGCAAGTTGATATATATATATATATATATATATATATATATAGCCCTATGGCTGTCAGTAAATCGAACAATGTCATTCTGTCAATGTCGAAAAAAATATATATTTCCAACAGATATATACGTATTATTGATATGCTAGAAAGAGTACAAAGGAGAGCAACCAAAATGATACAAAAACTCAGGAATATTAGTTATGAAATGCGTCTAAAAGAATGTGGTTTAACAACACTAGAAACCAGAAGATTGAGAGGAGATCAGATTGAGGTGTTTAAAATATTGAATGGATATGAAAATATTGACAGAAATATTGTTTTCACAGTCAAGGAAGAGAGAAGGACTAGAGGACATGGAGTTACATTAGCAAAGAAGCAGTGTAGACTAGATATTAGAATATTTTCATTTTCACAAAGAACAGTAAAGGAATGGAACAGATTATCAGCTGATTGTGTAGGTGCTAGTAGTGTTAATATATTTAAAAATAAAATCGACATATACCTAAGAAGGGCGGGGTATACTTAGATAGATAGGTTGGACTCTCGATAAGCCAAATGGCTTCCTAGTCCACCTGCCATCTAGAGTTGAATCTCTAGGTGGCAATCTTGTTAA
>JAODUO010001038.1:145000-156400 GCA_025642075.2 Ridgeia piscesae
ACATTCATAAACAACAGTCCTATATGTAAAATAATAATAATAGATATTCTAGGACTTCTAATGCGCCAATATTCTCACCACATCACTGGCGCAACGAAACCAAAGGATTAAGAGGTCTTTTAATTATATGCAATGTTAAAGTCGTCAACAGGTGGATGGAATTGATAAGATGATAGACAGTTTTTAGTTAGTTTGTTAACAGACGGCAACAATACACTATATTTCCGTCTAATTTCCTTGTAATCACACATCCTTCTGATTTTACCAATTGTGATTTTAGAAGTAACACCAAGCGTGAAAAACGAGCAGATTGTGCGATCTACCGTTGCCCAACAATATTGGACATGTTGAAGAAGTATCTTATCCATGCTTGCAACATTATGGAGGGAATGGGAGTAGTCGAACCCACTGCGCGACCTGTTCTTAATAGTCGTAGCGGCAGAAAGTTACATTATTATTATTATACTGGCGAACAAGGTGAAGATTACAATTGAGATAAAAAAAACAGCACTGACACGTTTAGGATAACTTTTTTTTAAATATTCAGATGTTAGTGTTTATATAAATATTACATACTGAGGCTATATGTGTGATACCCCCCACTTTAGTTTATGATACGGTTGGGTAAATAAACCCGTAATGTCTACTATGCAGCTTTGCAGTAACAATGACAAGAAATTCAGTTATTACTGCAGTTAGCTCCAATTAGCTGTCAGTCATTCAAATAAATATATGTTTTGGATGAAATCACTGAGCTGGTTTAGGAAGCGATTTGTATCTGTAGTTCCCAATGGAATGTAGATTTGTCATCTGCGTAAAGCTAATGATACCAAGTCATGACTTCGAAAACAGAGCTCAGTTCCATATTGCAGAGGGAAAAGCAAAGGTCCCGGGAATGTGACATGATGTGGACAGTGCAGCTGAAAGGCAGTTATCGATAATTATTTGTTGTCTGTAAGTTACGTGTGATGGGAAATGACGATACATAATTGTACAAATGTATGTTAAAACACAATCTGTGTGCAGTAAATGCAACCAACACGGTGCATACTATATTTATAAACTGAATCTACATAATACACATTTTATTTTCATAACACAATGCTTCCTTGGTTGTTTGTCATTAAGAGCTTTTTGCGTTGGATGGTAATCCGGTTGTTGTTTGTGTAAACGATTTCAACGTCGTTGTTGTATCTTCTGTCTCTAGCGAAGCTAGGAGACAATGGAATGTCAAACATGCGTTTATAAAACACGGTGCATAGTTCAGCTGTCGTCCTAAACAATAACGTATCCTGTATAAATTAACTTAAACCGAATGTACTTACTCTTTGTATGTACTTTACTTCGCTGTCTGTTTATCCGTCGGACAATCGGTATGAAACCTGGTCCGTTGACATGCACTACACCGTAAGCTTAATGACAATGTCTGTCGGCCGCGCCCTCACGGCTTTGTATAGACTCGACCACAGGGCGTCCACGAACTATGAACTCTCGCCTTCGGGACTTTGAAAAGGAGAAACATTGTCACCGTTTTGTAAATTGCTTGTGAAGTGAAATGATTCAAAGGATGCGACAAAAGAGAGCATTGACAGGTCATTCACCCAAGTCAAATGAAACAACCACCATAATGACTTAATTGCTGCCAAAAGTAGGCATATTTGCAGACAATGACTTCGTATTGATAGATCACGTGTAGTCTGGTCTTCGTTAGCTGCACCTTGTAATTGTAAATCTTCCTTGAAAATGGCAATTCGCGAACGGTCAGAGCAGACAACAAACACTGTTGACTAGGTGGTAGAACTCTGTGGTCAGAATCAGTGGCCGAAACAGGTGGTCACGCTTGAGTGCATATCACGATAGTTTCTACTGGTGCCTACTTTAGTATTGTCGCTGTCCACGCTAAACGATTTTCGCCAGATCACACACAACGTAGGTCTACACTGCGCGGGGTCCACTGGTGTTCACGTGGCGACACGTGTCGTCTGCCGCCACAGCCTGATTACCCATTGTCTTGACCACAAGCTGTTTATGACTCCACGTACATAATCGTCCGTAATGTCTGATTCCATGGTCATGACCATGCATGACATACTATTCCATCAACATTACTGTGCACGAAATGTGGTCCCATCAACACCGTAACTACGTGTTCCACTCCATCGCCGGAGCGTAGATAGGCATAAATACACATGGAAGCACAACTATATATGTAGCTAGAGCAGAAAAACATGTGGTCATCAAACCAAACTACTACTGCCACACTCCAAGACAAACACCCATCTCTATTCCTTTCCCCAATCTGCCATCAGAATGTGGAACTTACTCTCGCCCCTTCCATATTCCTGCAATGTCCAGTCCAACCCTGTCTGTAGATCCTCCTTGAAGAACTGGTTGACTGTCAAGCATCTTGGTACACAACCTTCTAGTTTGTGTGTGTGTGTGTGTGTGTGTGTGTGTGTGTGTGTGTGTGTGTGTGTGTGTGTGTGTGTGTGTGTGTGTGTGTGTGTGTGTGTGTGTGTGTGTGTGTGTGTGTGTGTGTGTGTGTGTGTGTGTGTGTGTGTGTGTGTGTGTGTGTGTGTGTGTGTGTGTGTGTGTGTGTGTGTGTGTGTGTGTGTGTGTGTGTGTGTGTGTGTGTGTGTGTGTGTGTGTGTGTGTGTGTGTGTGTTTAATAATCATTAATATTCCTAATAATGTGTAATCTTGTTATCTCTTAAACCATTTAGCTTTCTTTAAGCCATGCGCTCCCTTAAAAATTGTGGAATGATTCCTCGATTGCCAGGGCTCCCACAATACCACGAATAAAGACAGAAAAGAAAGGAAGACGCTCTACTGCACGGAGCGTGTCCATCACACGTCACAGCTGATTGTGTAGGTGCTAGTAGTGTTAATATATTAAGAAATAAAATCGACATATACCTAAGACGGGCGGGGTATACTTAGATAGATAGGTTGGTCTCTCGATAAGCCAAAGGCTTCGTAGTCCACCTGCCATCTAGAGTTGAATCTCCAGGTGGCAATCTTGTTAAATCTTGTTAAATCTTTGCCACTAAAATTCCACAGTTATATTTCTGTGGAGCTCTGTGATGCATAATTATCGTGGCCAAAGGTTCATTGGCTTCAACAACCCCGATGCAATCCCCGCAGATACGAGAAATGCCTCTTCCACTTCTGGGAAATCTTGACACGTGTTACATATCATATCTAGCAAACACGTATGATTTCAATGATTTATAACCGCCGTGAAGATAAATAAATATTGCTAGACTTTCTCCGTCCTAAGGAGAGAGAGAAAGACCGAGAGCCCGAGAGACCGAGAGACCGAGAGACCGAGAGAGAGAGAGACCGAGAGAGAGAGAGAGAGAGAGAGAGAGAGAGAGAGAGAGAGAGAGAGAGAGAGAGAGAGAGAGAGAGAGAGAGACGAGAGAGAGCAGAGAGAGAGCGAGAGAGAGAGACGAGAGAGACAGAGAGAGAGAGAGAGAGAGAGAGAGAGAGAGAGAAGAGGAGAGAGAGAGAGACAGAGAGAGAAGAGAGACAGAGAGACAGAGAGACAGAGAGACAGAGAGGCAAGAGAAAGAGGAGAAGCAGCGTAAAGAGAGAGAGACAGAAGAGAGAGAGAGAGAGAGAGAGAGAGAGAGAGAGCGAGAGAGAGCGAGAGAGAGAGAGAGAGAGAGAGAGACAGAGACAGAGAGAGACAGACACAGAGACAAAGACAAAGACAAAACAAAGAGAGACAGATAGAGACGGAGAGACAGAGAGACAGAAAGACGGGGGCAAGGAGAAAAGAGGGACAGGCAGCGTTACGTCATAATTGTTGCGACTGTCAATCACGTGGCTTCTTCATCAGTCGCGATGACGTCATTCGTGTGTACTTTAAAATCGCGGCTGGTTCTGAATCTGAATTTGAATGGGGTACGTCGTAAGGAGCCAATATTGGCTATCATATACGACTGGGTGTGTGCGCGCATGTTATTGAGTCTTTGTCTATGCCTGTGTCATAATTGGCAAAAACACGAAGGTCTTTACGCCAATGTGGGTGGGGATGGGACATGTTTGGAAGCACTACATTGCATTGAATTCTTTATTGTTCTATTATTTTTTTTAGCATATACCTGAGTTCTGGCCGGTACCTGAATAAATCGTTTACTATGGCCACGCGTGTTGGTTACTGGATGCACAAGATGTTTCGGAAAAGGAATGGTTGTTTCTTTATAAAATAATGTTAGACAGCTGACGACCCTGCGGTGTTCTGGGGATTCCCACTTAGGTCTTGCATCATCAGAGTTACACTGTTTTCTCGACTGTTATCACCCTTTACAAATCTTGCCTCTCGACGTTGTACTTTCTCCAGTTCTTTTATATTTGTTTGTGTATATGGGTCTCAAGTGGCACTTGCATACTCGGGTTTCGTTTGTTTCTTTCCGAGCATTTAAAGAGGTTTCTCCTCATGAATCCTAAAACTGGTAGTCTACGATGATGTTATTAGCGTCCAGGTGGCCATAATATTGCTGTAGATATTATGTTCAAACAACTTGGAGCACACGGATGTTAGTTACATTGGTTTATAGTTTACCGCTACAGACGTATCGCCATCCTTGAACAGTGCTGAAATGTTGGCATTTTTCCAGTCAACAGTAATCTCACCCGTATCAGTTGACTGCTTGAACAATCTAGCCAGGAAAAGTGCAATTTGATCGGCTATGTATATTATAATTTTTTTTGGAATAGCGTCAGGTCCATGTGCTTTACTGAGTTTCAGTTTGAGTAACAATATTTTATGTATTCCAATCGCTGTGACTGTAATTCCCAACAGCGCAGCATACGGGGTCTGAGGCATAGTTGGAATGGAGCCAAGATCGTCCTTTGTGAAGACAGCGTTATTTGGATAGACAAATTAACAGTTTATAGGCCTGTCTAATGTGGGTAGCTATTTCGAAATTGGTGATATTACTCCAACAGATGTTGCAAAGAAAATACAAGGCCTCATCGAGACATACTTGACTATAAATACAACATAGGCGTTATTAACGGTTTGTCGCCGTTTTATTGAATGGAACGTAGCGCATGAAGTGTAGTAATAGTCACCATGGTGGTGTTCGTTGTTTTTATCTGTACAGTTCAACGTTCCATGTTTTAGTCGTCAGTGATACGGACTGTTCGGTTGCGAAGTGACGCATGAATCTCGTTTCGGACGGTCCGGTGACTTTCTCCGCTATTCGAACAAAACACTCTACTACATACACATAACAGATCGACACGTAAGTCGAACAGACAAGCAACATGTGTCCGTTCACAAACCACCACAAACACCAGGTCTAGATTAGCCTCGGTTAACTACTTGGAAACTAATGCTCTGCTCCCAGATTAGGGTAGAGATGACGATTGGCTCTCAGGCCAACTATGAACTAAACATAAAAATAACGATATACTTTTACAAGATAATAATAACCTATGAAAAGTATTCAACATTGAACTAACATTAACCCAAAAATAAGTAAAAATTCAAATTTACAGTTGTTTATAAAATAAGAATTGTGGCAGGATTAACCAGTATCCGTGAGGTGGCAGCACTGTTTAGCCGCACTCGGATAGCATACAAATTAAATAAGGATACCTTTTTTATCAAACAATGCTGTATTATTAAAACTATTCAAAATTAATTTTATATTAACACAAAATAAAAAAATCCAAATTTGCAGTTGTTTATAAAAATATAAATTACGGCAGGATTAACCAGTATCCGTGGGGTGGCAGCACTGTTTAGATCACGCGGATAATATTAAAAAGCCGGCGGAATCACTAGACAGTCTTCCGGCGAAAGATTCGGTTCGTTTGTTATGGTGACGACACGCGGCATTCCGGATTTGCCAGGGTCTCTAACGTGCGTGTAGACGGTGTCGAACGTGGAGGGGTAGATTATGATTATGTCTACCAGCAACGTGGAGGGGGTAGATGATGATGATGTCTTCCAGCAACGTGGAGGGGGTAGATGATGACGATGTCTACCAGCAACGTGGAGGGGGTAGATGATGACGATGTCTTCCAGCAACGTGGAGGGGGTAGATGATGACGATGTCTTCCAGCAACGTGGAGGGGGTAGATGATGACGATGTCTTCCAGCAACGTGGACGGGGTAGATGATGACGATGTTTTCCAGCAACGTGGAGTGGGTAGATGATGACGATGTCTTCCAGCAACGTGGAGGGGGTAGATGATGACGATGTCTTCCAGCAACGTGGAGGGGGTAGATGATGACGATGTCTTCCAGCAACGTGGAGGGGGTAGATGATGACGATGTCTTCCAGCAACGTGGAGGGGGTAGATGATGACGATGTCTTCCAGCAACGTGGAGGGGGTAGATGATGACGATGTCTTCCAGCAACGTGGAGGGGGTAGATGATGACGATGTCTTCCAGCAACGTGGAGGGGGTAGATGATGACGATGTCTTCCAGCAACGTGGAGGGGGTAGATGATGACGATGTCTTCCAGCAACGCCATTCACGAGTGCGCACCCCTGAACACGCAACAACAAAATCTGACTGAATAACGAATATTTTTTCAAAGCAAGCGCTTAGATGATGACGATGTTTTCCAGCAACGTGGAGTGGGTAGATGATGACGATGTCTTCCAGCAACGTGGAGGGGGTAGATGATGACGATGTCTTCCAGCAACGTGGAGGGGGTAGATGATGACGATGTATTCCAGCAACGTGGAGGGGGTAGATGATGACGATGTCTTCCAGCAACGTGGAGGGGGTAGATGATGACGATGTCTTCCAGCAACGTGGAGGGGGTAGATGATGACGATGTCTTCCAGCAACGTGGAGGGGGTAGATGATGACGATGTCTTCCAGCAACGTGGAGGGGGTAGATGATGACGATGTCTTCCAGCAACGTGGAGGGGGTAGATGATGACGATGTCTTCCAGCAACGTGGAGGGGGTAGATGATGACGATGTCTTCCAGCAACGCCATTCACGAGTGCGCACCCCTGAACACGCAACAACAAAATCTGACTGAATAACGAATATTTTTTCAAAGCAACGCTTCATAATTAATAACTATAGCAAGCAGCATAACTTAGGTTTGAATTCGCACTGTTTTCTCTACAAAAAGCCTGCCTTGTTATCCGAGAGCGGTGGTAACCGTTACCATGGCAGCAAAGCCGACGGTGGCAGCGACAACTTGATGCAGTGAAAACAGCGATGAACGTATTGGTGTATTCAGTCGTTCAGAGGATAGTTGTGTCTTCAGACTTGCACGCGCTGTCGCTAACGTCCTCCCGCTTCTCTTGTTGTAGCGCGACTGTTCAAGCTCGTCAAACAATACATGCGACGTTGGCTTCACAGTTCGAGTGTCTCAATGTCTTTGCAGCTCGATGAGTTGCGCTCAACTGAGCAGCGCCCCCTAGCGATCATGTAATTTCCCCATAACTCTACTTATCCAAGTGTGACCATAATTATACAACAGATCATGACCATTAAATAAAATTAAATAAATTAAATTAAATATGATAGCGTCTGCACTCTGCACCATAATCCTGTGACCTAACCATAGTCTAGGTCGTAACCGTAAACCTCTGACCTAACTGTAGCCCTAATTCTAACCCGGGCCCTGCTAGTTTGTGTGTGATTGACGTCACCGTTCATTCGCTGTTTCTTACAGACATTCCGTAGTTGGTATCTTCTTCGCTTCACGCAATATGATGATTTATTTGACACTCGTTTTGTGGTCAACAGCTCTCGGTGCCCCGATTGGAGGTATTTATATTCGCTACTTAATTGTGATATTACAAAGCGTTGTTGCTAATTGCATGAAACAGAATGTTGAAATTAGACACCCGGGTCTAGCTGACGTTAAAAATGTGGCTAATATTGTATTCACGATATTTGTATTAATTGATTACTGACAAAAACAGTTTCTCAGCGACAAAATGAAAAACGCATTGTTGTTTAATAATAGTATTGTTATTTAATAATAGTATTGTTTTTTAATAATTGTGTCTATGTATATAGTATGTACTGATGGTGTTGCATCGAAACCCGTAATATAGACTTTTAGACCAGGTCCAAGGTAAATAAACCCATACTGCGGCCATAGGCAAAGCAAAGTCTAATCTGTTGCTCAATGGCGTATTATACATAGACGACGCTATAACTTACCACATTTGACAAGTTTCAGTATTGTTTACCGTGTAACAGTTTTACATGCACAACGAATGAGTTACTAGGTTTGTTTATGATGTCGAGATTATGGATAAAATATGCCATTTCCATTTGCTTCAAGTGACAATAATTATTGTATTCATAACACTATAATATAACTTCTTAAGCCGAGGTAATATTGCGGTAACTGGTGACGTTCGTACATCCCGGTCGAAGATGACCAGCATGATGTCATTGGATTCCATCTCGGTGGGTCCGGATATGACGGGTCTTTTCTCCTACTACTGAAACTGCTTACTATACAAAACTAAGTGCAAAATATCCTTTATGCCCCCCTCCCCACGTATATACCAAGATCCAAATTACCAGCGACCTTTTAAAAATGTGTGACGTCACATTGACGTCTCAGTGGTAGCGCGCTCTCTTTGCTGGCGAGAATTCGCAAGTCAAGTGTGAATCCCCGACAAGGGGATATAGTTTATTTTATTAATGCCATACACTATGATCAAATAATTTGATTGATCGTATTTTAATGATGTTGTTGACCTCGCCGCCTATTGCCGAGCGCTGATCGTGCGATGGGTCCACGCCGACACCGCAGACTTCGGATCCACGGCGACTTGCGTGTCCGTCGAGGACTCTTCGGAGGACTCGTCAAAGCAGGAACGTTTTGTACACGTTGGAGGGGTCCCGCTCACCTGTGCATCGTGCATATTTGGGTACAGCTTCTACGGCATTGTTTGTGTGAAGACCCCGGAGCCTAATCTTGAGTGGGAGTCAGTGTGAGCGGGAACCTTCCATCGTCTTATCCTTTGTGTCGTCGGAGTGCTGCGGATTGACAGTGAGCGGGAAACGGAGGGCCGCCGCTCATTCGCAGCACTCCGTCACGTCCATCGTGTTGTCCATTGTGTCGTCGGGCTGCTGCGGATTGACAGTGAGCCGGAAACGGAGGACCGCCGCTCATTCGCAGTAGACTCGACAACGTCGTCGCCGTGATGTCAAGGGACCCATGGTAGAAGCGTGCACGTCGCGGGTCCTGCCAGTTTTTCAACTGCAATTCTACCACAACCTCCACACACTGACCAACTAACCAACTTACGAACGGCTACGACATCTGGAGAACACACGAATGACGAGTGTCACAACCGACGGAAGTGACGAACTGATGTGGTCGTACGGGATGAGCGTCATGTTACTCGTTCTCGGACTTCCGCTGCGTCGAAACTGGGAACATCGAAAGTACCGGAAGTGGTGTGTCGCTTCCTAAACGATCGACTTTCAAACTGCGGTTAATCAACCGACCGATAACTGCAATTCTACTAAACCCTCGAACACTGACCAACGCACGAACGATTAGGATACCTGGAGACCACGTGAAAGACGAGTGTAACAATTGATCGTGCTGACGACAGTCGGAGGGTTCGAGCGACTTCTCACTTACCCTCGGAAGTGTTTGGCGATGAAACCGGAAGGAAGGGCGAGGAAAGCGGAAACAGCGAATACATCGGAAGTAGAACGAACTTCTACCGTGAATACAGAACAAAACGTGAAGTGAAGAACTGGTACGATGGTACGGAACAAACGGCCTGTAGCTCGAGCTCTCTTTTCTGCAACCAAACCAGAAACAGCGGCGCTACCGGAAGTGGCGTATCGTATCGAAAACAGCGGAATGTTGGTCTGTTTAGCCATACAGAACAAGCGATCTGTAGTTGTCGCTTACAAAACGTTCGTATTTAAAACTGCGGTTATTCACCTAATCAATAACTGCGATTGTACGAGAACTTACACCACCTCACGAACGGCTGCGATGTCTGGAGACTACCCAAATGACGAATATCACAACCGATCGTGCTGATAGCGATCGGAGGGGTCGAAAAACCTCTCACTTGCTCTCGGAAGAAAGCGGAAACGGCGAGGAAAACGTGAACAACGAGGAAAGCAGAAACGGCGAGGAAAGCGGAAACAGCGAGGAAGGCTGAAACAAAGAAGAAACATGTTAACATGCAACATCTAAAATGGCTATGATGCAAAATGCTGAGTGTGAACTGATCGTACATAACAAGCGGTCTCTAGTTTCCTTTCTAAAGTGTTCTTCGACGAAACTAGCAACAACGAGGCAACCGGAAGTCGCATGTCGCGGCCAATACTTTAGGATTTCAAACATTGGCGTATTTGTCTGATTCGATCGTCCGCAACAAGCGTGCTGTGATTCGTTCTCGGAACTGTTCTGTGACGAAACCGGGAACAACAAAGCTACCGGAATTGGCGTGTCGTTTCTAAAGAGTTCGAATTTCAAGTTGTAGAGTGTTGGTCTGATTCGATAATACAATAAACCGGTCTGTAGCTCGCTCTTGGAAGTATTCTGCGAGGAAAGCGGAAACAACGAAGCTACCGGAAATTGTGTGCCGGTTCAAAAGTGTGTGAATTTACTTTCCATTGTACGAAAGAAGTCGTCTCCAGTTCGCTGTCAGAAATGTTTGGCGATGAAACCGGAAAGGCGGGGAAATTAGAACGGTGTGTTGGTCTGACAAATCATACAGAACAAGCGACCTGTAGCTTGTTCTCGGAAGTGTTCTGTGTCGAAACTGGGAACAAGAAGGCTACCGGAAAGTGGTGTGGTGTTTACAAAACGTTCACTTTTCAAACTGCGCTTATTCAACCGACCGATAACTGCAATTGTACGAGAACTTACACCACTGACAACCTCACGAACGGCTGCGATGCCTGGAAACTACATAAATGACGAATATCACAACCGATCGTGCTGATGGCGGACGGAGGGGTCGAACAACCTCTCACTTGGTCTCGGAAGAATCAAAGAAAGCGGAAACGGCGAGGAAAGCGGAAACAGCGAGGAAAACGGAAACGGCCAGGAAAGCGGAAACAGCGAGGAAGGCGGAAACGGCGAGGAAAGCGGAAACGGCGAGGAAACATGATAATATGCAACTTCAGCAGCACCATTTTTCGTTCTCGAAACTGTTCTGCGACGAAACCAGGAATAACAAAGCTACCGGAATTGGCGTGTCGCTTCCAAAGCGTTCGAATTTCAAACAGTGGAGTGTTCGTCTGATTCGATCATACAGAAAAACCACTCATGGAAGTGTTTTGTGACGAAACCGGAAACAACGAAGCATCCGGAAATTGTGTGTTGGTCCCAAAGCGTGCGAATTTAAAACTGCAATGTGTTGTTATGATTCCATTGTGCGAAAGAAGTCTAAGTCGGTCTAAGGAGTGTGCT
>JAODUO010001039.1:0-67500 GCA_025642075.2 Ridgeia piscesae
GTTAAAAAATAATTTAAAAATTTTTTGTAGCGGTTTTTGAAAAAAAAAATTAGTCCCCTTTTTCATCAACGGAACTTTGGTGCCACGCCTGTCCAGAGTCTGAAGAACTACCACATCCACGTGGAATCACAATTACGTCACCGCCATATCTGCATATTGTAAACAACACCAACACATTTTTTTGTTGCGATTTACGCGAAATATTCGACATTTCAGGGCAGGAGGCAGGTGAGTAGGTTTATTCCATGTCATCTACGAACGGTCCGCCCCGCGTGCTATACAGGTCAGACAAATAGAATTATTGATAGTCACGTGTTAAGTGGTGTCAATCAAATCAATCAGAAATGACATACGCCAGTTAAGCTCACGACAAACCCGACATTGGCCATGACTCGCAAGGCACGTCATCTAATCTAATCGGGAAATGGCTAGAAGTAAACGCCATTTTAGAGCATGACAGGTGAACAACAAGTAGGCAAGCGTATGTTAATCGTATATTCTATTAGCGTAACAACTACACTTACCTGACACATAACAAGCAAGATACTGTCACATCAATGAAATAAGTTGAGGAAAAAGAAACGTTTGCTCTCGGACACCATGCTGATGTCATATGCAAAATTGCGTTAGGCCCCCGATGAGCACAACGACATTGGCATGGGCTACACGCGGTGTTCTGCAAACATAGAAGAAGACCGCAACACATATATGTACAGTGACATAGTAGCGTGGAGCTGGTGGAAAAGACATCACTGAGAACGTGTAATCATAAGCAGCGGCCCTTCGAAACGAGAATTACGTCTTTCAAACGTCTGTCATGTGTATCCTGAGGTGACTCCAGAGCCCGATTATTGATCTGCCGATTTTGTTGCAGTGTGGGCTGGAGGTGCCAGGTGGAAGGGAGACGCGATGATACTGGGACATCTCCCTTGTCATTTCTCTTCTGCTTTTTCTCCGCCTCGTGAAGAAGATGATATGTCTCAAATTTGGCAGTTGCTTCGCATATGCTATGGCGGCAAAGTGAATGGTCCTCAGGTTTTTCTTCCCAAATCAATTTGGGTTTTCTTTATGTAATGCTTAGCAATGCATTAGATTCTCAAAGGATACGATCTTCCCATAGGATATAAAGAATCTTTCTGAGACAACTTTGGTGGAATTTCTTCATGGTTTTATTATGATATCGATATGTAACCCATAACGGCTTTATAGACCATCACCTTTGTCTCTTCCGTGAGGTTATGGGTATTGAAGACTTGGTTACGCAGACCCTGAAGGATGTGATGGTACAGGATATTACGAGGCTGAATTTCTGCTTCGATACTGGCCTTCTGGGTTAGATGACTCCCCAAGCAAGGGAAATGTTCAACAATTTCTAGGGTTGTTCCATATGTTTTAATGTCAGGAGGTCCTTCATTGTTGCCAGGAGCGGGTTGGTAGATGATCTTAGTTTTTCTTACGTTGATGGAAAGTCATATACTTTGATAAGTTAGTCTGAAGTTCTGCTACGTGGGCAAGAATGGCACAGTCATCAGCAACCTGAAGGTATGTAATGACAGCCGTCATCTCTTTTGTCTGGGCGTTGAGACGACTCAGGTTAAAAAGTCTCCCAACGATCCGGTATATAATATGTAATATCGTCTGTCAAATCAGTATGAGCACGAATAATGATTGCATGGGAAGAGACGAGACTATTGCGTACACCGGAAACGAACAACAACGACATAAGCTGTACCAGTTAGTAACCTAAGAAAAGGAGTCGGTCAAGACGGATTTAGAAGAAACATCAGTAAAACGCATGTAGGATTCTTGCATGACTAAAAGAAAAACAACTTCTACAAGAAATTTGGAAGCTGAAACCATGCTTAACAACCAATACATTCAATACACTAGCCTGCACTACGCCATTCTGTGTCGCCTTAGAGAGCATCTCCAGGAAGACAATGTGGGCACTTAAATCGACTTCACAGAGAAGTATACCTGCAGATATTCTACCGAAGTCAAAAGCGCCCACTTTGGCAGATTGCACAAGCATGCGTTTTGCACCCAGGCATCTACGAATAGTTGCAGTATCACTTTGTTATTCCAAGTCATCAACCTAGATATGTCATCTACGTCACGGCGTGTCACCTACGTCACGACAAGTCATCTACATCACAGCGTATATTTTGTTTAATATCTCGAAAGTTAACTAACTGATCTAATGAATATACACTGGGTCATACAGAAAATCGACTCGTTTTCTTTCATGAAAACACCAACCGCAAAATGACGTATATATGTCTCAAAATAATAACTAACTACTCCTAATGTCCGCCCATGTCAGATATATGAGACACTAGGCGCTTCGAGAGGTACAAATGTATTTAGCTGTCACAAGAGCCGACTAAACACTGAATATAACTTTTAGCTGAAGTACGTAAACAAAGTGGGCAACAAATTATAAGAAAATATGCTTCGAAAAGGAGCAATAAATGGACATCAATCTGGGAATATTTTCGTGACGTAGATGACATTAATTCATGACGTCATGCTAATAAAATATAAAATAAATAATGATACGATGCCAAAGTCCACTGCTGTTCATTGGATTAGTCACACACTATATTAAGCTACCTAACTAACGCCGAAAATGCGATAAATATTATGGTCGAATTTTTTTATTCTGGACGAAATATGCCTGTTACCGTGAAATTACCCGATTAAGGTTGAGCCATATATCTTCATATTCTCTTACCAAAATTAATTTTAAAGACATCACAACACGTTTAGGCTATGTGACTGCTGAATGCAGGTTGGAGGTGCATTCCAAATGCTTACAAACTATATGTACACCGCGTGAGGAAATCGCGCGAACAAAATGTCCGTGCCGCGAGTCGAAATGGTAATGCGGTGGTGGTAATAATTACAAGATTGAACAAGATTGCCATCCTATAGTGAATTCCAGGTGGCGAGTGGACAAGGAAGCGAGTCCGACCCATACTATCTATGTATATTCCGCCCTTCTGAGGTATTTGTAGATGCTGTTTTTAAACACTCCACTGGCACCATTGAAAACGTGCGTCAATGAGTATTTCGTGTAACATAATTTATTTATTTTCAAAATATATGTTCATAAAACATCATTTTACATATTTCCAAATCAGATTGTTTGTGTAGATGCCAAATGTACATGTTTTACGCATTCTGTGTTACATCTGGCGTTAATTACTAAGCGATATACTCAAGTGTTCGACTAGTGAGCGTGTTCGACTGGCAGGTCATTGACGGCGGACTGCGGACGGTGCA
Organism: Ridgeia piscesae; assembly: GCA_025642075.2. Classification (NCBI taxonomy): domain Eukaryota; kingdom Metazoa; phylum Annelida; class Polychaeta; order Sabellida; family Siboglinidae; genus Ridgeia; species Ridgeia piscesae. Next base: position 3,286 of record JAODUO010001039.1, read on the forward strand.
AAAGCGCAACGGTGGACGCTGCAACGGCGCAACGGTGTAACGGCGGACTAGTGAACTTCAGTTTTTAAACTGATTCCATAACTGGCATAAGTCCAGATGGGAAACAATTGCTTTTTAATAAAGAAATGTGATTTTGGTAATTGTAAATTTCTACTACAAGTTTCGAACAGAGAAGACTAACGGAGGGCTCCATCGCCAACCTAGCCCTAGCCCTGACCTAGGCTAGGCTAAGCCTATAAGCCTTTAAGGCAAGATTCGAGACACCGGCACGTACATGATATGGACGCAAGCAAATTATTTTGACGATGTTGATAGTATCAGCTATTCTCTTCACTGCACTGTCGCGCCCCACCACAAAACACGACAGCTGTTTTGAGGATGTTTTAATTATCTTATTGACGTGAGGCTTTGACATTTGCACAAGACAATTAAAAACAACGAGCAGCCCGGTTGCTATGGCAGCGGCACGCGCGGACCTAGGCGGGAGGAGCGTGTTGCGTAATTAATTGTGTTATGCAAATTCGAAAGGGAGCTAAACTTAAATTGCCAATTGGTTCTTCTTCGACGAGGAACGTTAAATAACAATTTGGTGGGAGTGGCGTGATCTGTCAGAGACGTTTCAGATTGTGTCGCGGCCTCCTCGTGACAGTGCAAGAAAACGTCAAACCACTCGACGTGTGACATGGTGTTGCATTTGTCAACCCACGAACGCGTCTGTGTAATTGTAAGTAGACTTAATTAAGCAGTGTTTTCTCTGGTTAAAATGGCGAACCACGTACGTGGTAGGGTTGCGGCAGGTGTGACGTGATGGTAGATCATTTTTGTATCCAAGCCAGGCAAGTTGTTGTTTAAAGTTAGCTTCAAAATGGTGTGGTCCAGTGTATGTTTGAGCCATAGCTTGCTTACAGGAATACAGAGCGAAGTGTGATACAACAAAGCCAAAGCCTTTGGCAAAGGCTACCAACATTTAATGGTACCGGCACCAGGGTCCATATTCGTACCGTGGTATCCAGGATTACTGAATACACCGTAAGTAGTAGGAATTTTTTTTATAACGCATCCCCAACAACATCTGTACAACATACCACATGCCAGCAGCAAAACAAACGACTCTAGCTGTTTAATTTGTAGTCATGTTTGGGCGTCTTGGGAGCATATTTGTGGACCTCCTCCGGCTACGCTCCCTACGTGCCAATATACCACAGCTGTTTCTGAAAGTGTCCTATTTAGTTAACTTACTTCCGCGACATTTAAATACAAACCTAGGTGTTATGCAATTTCGATAGGGCGCTTAACTTTGTACTGGCTCGAGGGGCGTTCAAAGGGAGTGGCGTTAAGTGTCACGTCTGGCGCGGCATCACCCTCTTCACACAGCTTACACGTGTCCGTAGTAAAGGCAGGACGCGACAGGCCTGCGGAAGGGCTGACAGGAAACCTAAGCTGGCAGACGGCGCGTGAATATTTTCAGCGAATATACATCCAACCACTATTAGACGTGTGATACGGCACTGCATTTGAATGTATTCGAACGTGTCTGTGTACTGTAACTGTAAGTAGACATAAGCAGTGTTTTCCGTAGGTAAAGTGGTGGGCCATATAATGGCAACATTGAGGTGGGTCCGAATTCTGCATCGCCATATAAGAGCCAATCTTTTTCCCTGGCCTTGGCCTTGCGTACAGAACAAAATAATCTAAACTGCTTCAACTCAAGTTAGTAGGTAAAGTCTACTAAAGATGTTTACTGCACTACTTGTAAAATAAGGAAACTTGAGATAATGGTTTTCACTAGTTCCACATCAACATATGTCACACGAGAGCTTCACAGTGCTGTAACAAGTACTCCAGGAAAGTAACTAAGTAAAAGTGAAAGTAACCTCTTAAGTAAAAGTACCGCTTCACAAAAACTATTTAAGTAAAAAGTACAAAAGTAGTCGTATATATGCCAATATATATATATATATATATATATATATATATATATATATATATATATATTAAATATATGGTAGGTAAGGCCACATTTTTTGGAAATTATAAATTTGCAAACTGTAGCTTTTCAGCAAGGTATCAGAAATGCTACAAATGAAAGAAATTCCCAAAAATGTACTTCATTACAAGTAGATTTCAAAATAAACTTCTGAAGTAACTGAGTAAATGTACTTTGTTACAACCCACCACTGCAACGTTTCATCTCTGGGTTTGTCACTCTCATGATTTAGCACAGTGTAGTCACATGGTATGAGTTCACTGGCACAACATCTGTTCAAAATCTGATTGCCTTGTTTTAAAAGACACAATTATTGCAAGTTTGTAGATGTCAGTTGCACATGGCGTCCAGTATGTCAGACTAAAGGATTTGATTTGTGTGTTTGAGGTGATGCTCTGATGCAAGGTGCGTGCGTGCGTGCGTGCGTGCGTGCGTGCGTGTGTGCGTGCATTGCACATGCATGCGTGTATGTATAACTATATTCTGTTAAAGGTTCGTAATACTTTCCACTACTGTCTTTGCCATTTTCTGGAGTCAGCGAGGGAAGTAATTATTAGTAGGAAATTCACATAATTCATAATTGAGTGTATTAGTTTGCGAAAATTGCAACAGCATTGAGGCTAAAAAGTATTGTGTATCTAGCCCCGAGGCTACTGGGACATTTAACAAGATTTAATAAAGATCACACCTAGAGATTCAACTTGATCTAGAGAAGCACCTCTAGATGGCAGGAGTCCAACCTATCTATCTAAGTATACCCCTCCCCGTCCTAGGTATATGTCGATTTTATTTTTAAATATATTAACACTAGCACCTACCTACACAATCAGCCGATAATCTGTTCCATCTGGTTGATTGCTCCTTTTATGAAACAAAAATTTTCTAATATCTAGTCTACACTGCTTTGTTAATGTAACTAATAGTCCTTCTCTCTTCATTGACTGTGAAAAAATATTTATTGATATTTTCATATCCATTCAATATTTTAAACACCTCAATCTGATCTCCTCTCAATCTTCGGGTTTCTAGTGTTGTTAAACCACATTCTTTTAGACTTATTTCATTCCTGAGGTTTGGTATCATTTGGTTGCTCTCCTTTGTACTCTCTCTAGCATATCAATATCCTTCTTTCGATATGGCCTCCATGTTTTGGTATCATTTTGTGAGGCCTAACTATTGTTTTATACGAAGGGTATTATTAGTTCTTTTTCTTTGTACACTATATCTCGCCTAATTAATCCATTTGGTTTCTTCGATGCTGCAATTCCACACTGTTCTGACACTGTCAGCACTAATAGATAACCCTAAGTCCTTTTCCTTGAAGGTAGTATTTTGTACAGTATCACCCATTGTATATTGTGCATCTTCATTCCCATGTCCTGTGTGAAGGTACTTACACTTTCCAAAATTAAACAGGATTTGCCACTTCTCAGACCATTCATCAACTTGTTAAGATCATCTTGTAAATGCTGTCTATCTGCATCACTTTTATTTTCCTAAACAGTCGTCCGCCAACTTCAACACCTTGCTTGTTATGTCATCAGTCCAAATCATTGAGAGATATGAATAAAATAGGTCCTAATTATCCCTGTACCACTGGAAACCGCTTCAGTTTGAACTCTCCCCATCAACAACTACTTTATCTTCTATCAATAAGCCATTTTTCTATCCAGTTTGACTGTCTTATTTCATGCATATGGCCTTTAGCTGAAGTGGTAGCTCTTTGTGGCACTTGTCAAAGGCTTTTTAAAACTAAGTAGATTATATCACTATGACCCCCATCTGGCCAATTTCTGTGAGACTATAAAAATATAACATATTTGAGTACATGACTGTTTTTAAAACTCATAAAAGAGATGTATTTAACAAATTTATTTTTAACAAGAAAATCAACCAGGTGATCTTTAATTAGTCTTTCTAATAGTTTGCAAATCACCGATGTTAAACTCACTGGTCTATAGTTCTCTGACTTTTTCCTCGAACCTTTTTTAAATAATGGTATAATGTTTGCTTCTTTCCATTCTAACGGAACTATTCTCTATCCTAATGACAAATTGAACACTGTTGCAAGCGGTATGCTGATTTGTTCTACAATTTCCAATAGTAAATTGGGAGGAATCCCATCCACTCCAGGTGATTTATTATCCTTCATATCTCTTATTTTCCTAGCTACCATTGTTGAATTAGTTGTCCCAAATAGTCAAACTCTCTCCCTTCGAACTTAGTCTCAAGTACTGGTAATATACTAATATCTTTCCTGGTAAACACCGAACTAAATTACTCATTTAGGTTTTCTGCCATTAAGAATCCCTCTGTTATTATGTTTCCATCACTTCTAGAGGACTGACCTTATCCTGAACTTTCTGTTTACTTCGAACATACGCATAAAAACTCTTGCTGTCATGTTTTATATTAAAAAGCTAACTTTTTGTTCGTAGCTTCTCTTGAATTTCTAATTTCAGCTGTAGCTTGATTAAGTGCTTCTCTATAAACATTACATAGTCTTCTTCACTTCCGGCATGTCTATATGCCTTCCACATCATTTGCTTGTCCTGATTTTTCTAATGGCTTCCCTTTCGATAAGTGTTTCTTTCTTGACCGTTTTTTATCAAGGGGACAAATTTGTCAACGTACGCAGTCAATTTCACTTTTTAAGATATTCGCATTCTGCTGCTGTCTTATTCTTCAGTGTATTATTCCAATCTTTGCCAAATATTCCCTCATGTCCTTATATCTCCCTTTGTGAAACTTTTTTCCTGTACCTTGTTTTTCTATTCCGTTCTCCCTTTACTTTGATGATAAAATGTATCTGGTTGTGATCACTACACCTCAGTGGTCATATCTTGACATTATCAACAAATTCCTTCTGTGTGGAGCTCAATACTATGTCTAACACGTTCTCGCCCTGGTTGCTTCTAACACATGTTTATAGTAATAAACTATCTTGTACTAAATGGAAAACTCTGATCCTTCTCCTGTACTTGTAGAGATGTCCACTGTGAAGGTGCCCATGTAATAAAACTCTGCTGGCCAATACAGTCCTGTTTACTCACTTCTTTGATAGCTTATGTATTTTTTTCATTCTCTTCCATGCTTATGTTTGGACTGCGATACACTAACCCAACAAGTTTCCTGTAACTATGTTAGACCAGACAGCTTCTTCAATATTCTGCTTTTTCAATATAAGCCTGGATGGATACTTTAATATATAAAATAACTCCTCCTCCCCTTCGTCCTAATCTATCTTTCCTAAACATTACATACCCTGTCATTCCTAATTCGGCATCGGATATATCGGGTGTGGCCACGATTCAGTTATACCTATTATGAGGGTCAATATCTTCTACCATATTGTTTAGATCATTTCTTTTGTTTACTATGCTCCATTAAAACAAACACATTTATAACCAAATTCTGTAGGGCTTTCCAGGTTCCTTGCTGATGTCTTTTTGCTATCTTTATCTTTATCTAGTATTTGGCTTCTCTGTGTATCCCCCCTGCGAAACTAGTTTAAAAAGTTGCTACCTGTTCCATTATTCATCGATCGAAGAAGGTTCTCGAGAACACTGCTGCGCCCTTTCCGCTTAGATGGAGGCCATCTCTCATAAACATATCTTCTTTACCAACAAAATCCCCAGAAATCTACAAATCCAACTCCTTCTTCTTCTTCACACATCTGCCCTACTAGTGCGTTACCTCTTGCAATTTCCAAATGTTGTTCCCCTTCCCCCATCACTGGCAAGATTCCTGGGAGTATGATCTGCTCAACTCTCGTCTTCTTCAGTGTCTCTACCAACTTCTGTATCTTTAAGCACTCTTAAGGTTCCATCCTGGTCTGCATTGTCTGTCCTTTTAATGTAAAATAATATAGACCCCCTTTTGGCCGTGCCTAACATAGCTCTCTACCCGTTCAGTCACATGCTCTATCCTAGCCCCCCGGAAGACAAACAACAACGCCTTTGCTTAATGTCCTGTCTGTTTTTCGCAAAATAGAGTCTCCCATAAATACCCTTTCTGTTTTCAATGCCCCCCAATGCTTCAGAGTAGCTCCTCCGTTTTGCATCTCCTGGTTGCTAATTTTCCCCCTGCCGCTTTCTCTGTTGTTCCTTTCTTCCGGTCTCTTTTCTTCCTGTCATCGTCCTTGTTATTGACTTCCGTTTGGTCACATCACCTCTCATTTCCTTTCTTCCATCTTACCTTCTGTCGCATCTACTTCTCTCATCTCCTGTCCCCTTGTCCCTCCCTCCTTCTCTATTGTCACCTTCTCCCCTGTCACCTTCCTGCATGTCATGTTTCCTGTTCTTTCTCCATTTGTTGTCCTTGCAATCACCCTCCCTCCACTCTGCATCCCTTCACAATATCCGTTAGCCTAGCTAACTCTGCTGTCAGACAGTCCACTTTCCAACACCCTAAACATTGGAACGTAAACCCTTCCTCCGTTGTCTCTGACCAAGTTTTTCCGCACCCCGATACGGCAAAATCCACCAAGCTGTGGCAGTGGTTACACACCAAGTGCCTCCTTGCCTTCACTTGCCGCTTGCCAGGTGCCATATTACGATTTGTCAAAATCAATTCTTAGTTTAAACCAACTTAGTCTTTACAAAGACTGTTTGTTTATTGTGTACAGCAACTGCAGCACACTTTATGTTATAAACAACTTTCTACCTATGCTACCATGAACAATTAAGTTTAGTCTGTACTGGTACCGTTCCCTAGCGGAAACGTTGGACACTACCTATATAAACAAACAAGGGTTTACTACTAAAACGCTTGTTTAATTTTAATAACAGTGATACCTATTCACAGTTTTATCTTACATATGTAGTTGTTACTCTTATTGCTTTATCTCTTATATACTATATCAAATAAAGAGATTTGCTCAATCTTGTTTACAATTTGTCGAAGCCTAGATTACCCTATTATCACCCACTATATTAATCTGTTCAAAAATACTGTTAACTAACAAACTTTAACCAAAACTACTACTCAATATATGTCCAGTACCACTTTATGAATAACCTTAACACAAGAATAATACTTATCAATCAATATTTCCGCTTGTTTTTCAAATGTTATACACCACCAATTTCAATCCTCTACATCCACCAATTTTCCCGCCGTGAGTGTCAATAACCCCCCATTCAGCTGATAGTTTACCACACTTTCACACATCAGTAGTGTTGTTGGGCGCTGTGTGTCCTGAGATGTAGAGACTCCTCTGTGATGATGACACTGTTTGATATGACCACGGACTTATATGCACTGGACTGCTGTCTCCGCCGCTCGCGGCGCTTCGCGAGCGGCGGAGTTGGCTGCAAAGGTCACGAGCGCACAAGATGTACTCCCCACTTCCGGTCTACTAGCCACTGCGATGGAGATGCCAAACATCGACAGGATTCTTGCGGTGAATATAACTGTTTAATTCAATAATAGTGATAATTTTCCTAAACGATGACTGTACCTAGTTTGGTAAATGTTGTGGCTATCTCCAGTGTAGTTCTAAATGGTTTATTTAATTCTATTTTCGTCGTACATGACGTATAATATGCATCGGGGTGTCGGCGTAATGGCGTAAACAATACCGAAGGCAAGGCTAACTTTTTTCTTGGGCAAGTGACGCAAGTTTTAACTAGTCTTGCTATGGGTGTAAGTTCATAGATTGGAATTATATGTAATGTTTAAATATTCATAATAATTTGTTAATCTCAAGCCAATTTAACAACAGCCGATCATTTAACCGATCTGTCATTCTGTGCTGTCAGTTTATACCAGCTCTTGCTTGGCCTAGGTCCAAGCCCAGTTAGGCATTGATAACTGTTTTCAATATTTACTGCCATTTGCTTGTATTTATTATTGATTTGTGTTATTTATATTTTGATGATTGTTCATGTGCAATTTATTTATTCTGATCCTGTTTTATTATTGTGAATAAAATATCACTACAACTATTCCTAATTATAATTAATAATAATGCATTTTACTTCTAGAAATTTAAGCATTACTAAGAATTGTGTATTTGTTATTTCTAGTATATGTATTTAAATGCTTGGCATGGATATACAATAATTCTATGTGTTTGATTAATTATTGTAGTTATTACATGCACTTTGAATTGTTTTATTTCAGAAATCTCGCACCTGAAAGTTACACACATTACGTGTATGCATGATTACAAGATTCATCTGGCTGAAGATGACACAGCAACATATCTGCGCTGTCTAAAGATACAGCAGTCCCTGTGAACATGACATATACACTTGCAGTTTTAATAGACAAGAACACAGCATTATTGCATTGCCTGAACAAAAACTATCTGTCAGTTAACTGTGAAGGTAGTAGTTCAAGGTACATACCTACTAAGTCGTCAATATATCATAGGCATCATCTGCATACACTACAAATAATTTTACACAATTTATCTCGCTGGAATGTGACACATAATACACATTGAATAATACAGATACACTTTACAACTTAATTACAAAGCACTGGAATTAGATGGTTTCTATACGACACACTGGATTATCAACATTCCTGCGTAGATCTTGCAGAATATTGTGAATATTGCAAAGACAGTATTGTGAGGTGGAGTAATGTGAGCAGAGCTAATCTTGCACTTTATCCCAATTGGAGGGTAACCCAGAAAGCAGCATTTGGCACACGAGATGTTGGAGTCGGTGACGAAACACTGTTAACATTTATAAACATTACTTCATCAAGTTCATGTTGAAATGCAGAATATTATGAAATGGTAAATATTTATTATTGGTCTCTACTGAGCCTGCAGTATTTGTCCAACCTGTAAACACATGGTCACCCATAAACAAGTGAAGTATGACAACTGTGCTTCATTGTCATGCATTAATCTGTTGAGTTTGTTATTTAGATAATATTTATTAATAAAGTTATTATTTAATGACATGTATTTATTGATGGTTGATCATAATGTTTCATATGGTTCTAAACATTGCATAAATTATATTTACTTCATAATTATTTACTGCTGGCTTTCATCAAAACATAACCCTTTGCCGAGTTAGCATGCTAACATTAGCCAATTTTAACTTATTAATTAAGTTGGTGTTAATATGAAATTTCTGGCTAATGTATATTTACTACCATAATTAATGTGGACATGTCTTAATAATTATGGACATTATGGTCGTTTATTCATGTGTATATACAAAGTACGGCTGCTAATTATATATTGATTTATTCATTAATTTATTATTAATGATTTTTTATTACATAATTATTTAATTTATATCTCTTACCATAAGTAAGGTGGTTTTACAAATTTCATGTTTATATAATATAAACATATTCATGGACATTGTGGCATTTTACAAAAAAGTTTCTGTCTGTTGAGGTTGCCTGCTAATTATCACCTATTAACTAATTTATTATTACATGACTAGTTAATATATATTATATGCCAATATCACCTATTAACTAATTTATTATTACATGACTAGTTAATATATATTTATTCTCGTAATAAATGTGGTTATACACAACATTGCATAATAATATTATGTATAAATATCTTCATATTTATGGACTCGGCTGGTCTTAATTAGAATGTTTTGGTCTGTTAACTTGGTGCATTACTTAACTAATATTAGCTAATTAATTGGATTAATGAAAAAAACATCAGTATTGAAAATGTATCACTCCATTCAATGTATTTAAAAATGTTGCAAACAATATTTTAATAGTTCTATAAATTACAACGTTATGCCATTTTAAAGTCACTTATTCAAATATTTATCAACAGAAACAAAAATGAGCTTATTTTACCATTATAAGAGATACACAAATTTAGCGCATTTTTTCGTTTTGAAATTGCAATAATTTTGGATCTAATAAAAGTATCGTAATAAAATTAACAGTTACGTGATCTGTAACTTTCATTTAAGCCTAAATCCTGTGGTAATTTTTTTGAAGTGCCAACAGCAGGGCTACCTACTATATTTTCCGTAACGATCATGGGGTGTGGAGGGGGAGGGTTGTCTCGGGACCATCTGTATACTGTTGGCCCTGGTCCTAAAGTCCATCTCGTGGCTGTAACTAAATCCCAAGTCATTCATTTTGATTAAAACTGATGAATTGTTTCCTAGTCTGGGTTTGCCCCAACCACCGAAGCAGCCACGGTTTCATTTACTGATAAATTGCAACACGGACTAATACTTCGTAGTTGCCAAGTTGGGTCGATGATTTTTTCGCGGCAACGCATTTTAGCCATTTAAAATCGTCAATACTTCACTCAAAACAACTTTCCAAACAATGTATTTGCTAGGATTTTATTAAACATACGTGTCATGTAAGAGTTATCCAAATGTCTTATTAAAACGATGTTTTCCTGCGGTCAACTGCGAAATTGCCGGCAACCAGCAGACAACCGGAAGTAACTTATACATGTTGTGCTAGGTTGACCTTGCTGCGCTACCTACTCTAGCGGCCTTGAACCCGGAGACAGCAGTCCAGTGCATATAAGTCCGTGATAATACATACTACTATAAAATGTAAAATTCATTAGTCAATTTACTGTCTTTAAATTCTGACATCTGATAAAATTTATTTAAATCAATATTTTCATAACCATTCGATATTTTAAACACCTATCTGTGGCTCTGTTACAGAAGCCTTGATCAACTACATTCCACCATGGCAGAGGACATACTTCTATGTGTGGATGAGTTGAGTATGAAGACCAACACAAAATTTGACACTTACCAGCTTCAAACATCGACTAAAGACATTTCTTTTGTATTTCATATTAGTGTCAAAAACTGTCAATCAACATTTTACTAAATGAGTACTATTATCAATGCAAAACATCTGATTGATTATTATTATTATTATTACATAATTATTTAAAAATTCACATAAATGTATCAAATAAAATATATTATTATTAATTGTCCTGACTCAGGTGCCAGCTTTTGAAAGTCAACAGCCCTCGCTTAAGTGAACGACAGTTGTTGTTTTTTACGATTTCCCAAATGAAAATGTCACACATTCAAAAATGTCACACATTCCTTGAGTGTTCGTCAGGTGTATGACTGTTTTCTTATTTAAAATCTGTGCCTAGAATGAAGGTGGTCAGAACACTGACTGGAACAGCCAGGTAGAGTTGGTAAAAGGATAAGTAGTGCCACTAGGCCCCCCCCATATAGTCCCAGTAGCTGCTGGGGGGCTACTGGGGCAGGGCAAGGGGCAGGGCTTTATGCAGGACCAACTTATTGCTGTCACACATGTTTTGGTAGACACATGGATGTCAACTTATAAACCAGTTTACAAACTTAAAAATGTGTCTGATGACCTGAAATGGGATGTGACTCCATTTACACTCGCATCTATATAGGCATAATTGACCTGACAATATCTATGGTTTTGGAACACTTTTTGCTCCTTCATTTGTTTACCTGTCCACCACCCGTCCACCCATATTTCTACCCATCCACAACGGTTTTTACCCGTCCAAATGATGGGTGGACAGGTCTCTGCATAAAGCTATGGCTAAGGGTACTAGATTAGATTTGTATTGTGATCACTTCTTCATTGATTATTGCAGCACAACATTGATGTGAGAACATAGAGAGCTTGTTCATCTGCTGAGCGTCCGTTGGCTGAGCGATGCGTCTGTTGGCTGAGCGATGCGCCCATTGGCTGAGCAATGCGTGGGTTGGCTGAGCGATGCACCCGTTGGTTGAACGATGCGCCCGTTTGCTGAGCGATGCGTCCGTTGGCTGAGCGATGCGTCCGTTGGCTGAGCGATGCGTCCGTTGGCTGAGCGATGCGTCCGTTGGCTGAGCGATGCGCCCGTTGGCTGAGCAGTCGGTGTGATCATGGTATGATGAAGAGCACACGTTTTTGCGAACAAGGACAATGAAGGGACAGTTGACTATACAATTTACTCTGGCTGTGGAATTGTTCAACAAGTGCCACATGACGAGACCTAGAAATAGGTAGATGGACAAACAGGTAGGTAGATTCAGTTCCTTCAAGGATGGGACAAATATTCGTATTCGAAATTTTGAATATTCGAACGTTTTCCCGCTATTAGATTCAATTTGAAAATTTGCTGGTATATAAACGAATATCGCTCGAATATTTTCCTTCACGTTCTTCACCACAAAATCGCTCTCGGGATGTAAATGATTTGATTTTGTAACCTGGTATGTGTATATGTACATAAGATATGCGATGATAAGTTTGACGTCTGTAAGAAGTCATTTTCATGGTTAGGTAAGAAAGTAAATAAAAAGATCGATGCGTATGGCCATGACACCGACCACTCTGGCGTGGACTTGTGCCCATAGCCACGGGATGACGCCGCGTCCCGGCAAGACATCTCGACACTGTTCAGTATTGTAATCGAATCTGAAGCCACTGAATATACGTATTCGATACGATGTTCGATTCGTATTCGAAATTTCTAGGATATTCAATTTGTTATTCAATTTGAATGAAATTCCAGATTCGTCCCATCCTTAGTGAGTGCACCATTACGTTTTTACAATTCACCATTCAGTCATGTAGTTCACCAATCTGTGTTGTACAATTCACCACTGAGGCCATTCCATTCAGTTCACTGTTTAGTTCAGCTACCCTGGGTGGGGTGAGGTCGCCAAAGATCCGGAGTCCGAGGTATGTCTTCCCATACTCAGTGGTCCTTGGGTGGCGCGCCTGGTATGGGTGGTTTATGTAGAGGGGTGGGTTATTTGTGTGCACTGTGCAGTGATGTGTGCAAGGGGTAGTTGGTAGGTAAGGTACAGTGCTGCCATCTGTTGGTCACGACAATACACTTCACTGTTTAGATCAGCTTACTGTTCAGTTCTGTACGGTTCACCATTTTGTTGTTGATGATGATGGTTTATTATAGAAAATGGAGTAATAATAATAATAATAAATCTATTTATTCAGGATGGCCCAGCTAAATACAGCGCACATTAAAATATACACTGGGCTTCTTTTCAGTGGGGTCCTCATACACACAATCATACAGGCATACAATATTTATTAAATGATGTAAAATACTGTAATATTCAATATACTCAAATATTCTATATAAAATGGTTAAAACACGTTGTACATTTATGTTTGAACTCTGTAGATTTGGCTGGTTTTGACAGAGGTACTAAGAGTATTGAACAGATTCTTGGCGGCATGATTGCTGACCCATGGTACAAACAGCGTCGCATTGGCGTTGTTTACAAAAGCAATTATAATATGAAAACTAACCGTCAAAATTGGATAAATGTTTTACTAGGATAAAACTAACATACATGGCTACATTAGTTCCACAGGATCACTGTTGTGTGTTCAAATTTTTTTAATATGTAGCATGATCAGTAAAATTTTGCTTATTTATTTTGTCATTATAATTGTTAAAGTTTGCTTGAAGATCTGAAATGTAATTAATTGCAACACACATTTTAATAACACATTTTATTCACACAATCATTCCATGTACAGTGCAATTAATTTAATATATTTTCATGCATCGGTTGTCGAGTTATTAGAATTTTAATGCAAGCAACATGCAGCGTAATTCACAGATGGCTGCCATCTTAAGATTGTCTGCCCACAGCAGGGTGTAAAATAAGAAGGCTGTCTACCCAGTAAAGAGTTAAAGATGGGTCACAACTGCCTGCTTCCACTTATTCAGGATCGTCCCTGTCAACAATGAAAAGTTAAAGATAGTCGCCAGGGGAAAGAGAGGGAATGAGTTAATTTGCTGCAACTTTAAGGGATCGCGCCATAATTCCATGCTAAGTCCAGAGAGTAGCGTCATCACCTCGGATGTAGTTACTAATTTAAATTTAAAAGGTGCAAAGTTTGAGGTCTGAATGAGGGGAGGGCCTGCCTGGCTAGCAAACTGTTTCACCAGGTCACTGCCAACCGTCGTCAAGAAGGCGTTAATACATTCCATGGGTTCCATAGGGGTGCTGAAAGGGGCAATTCCAGATGCCAGAGTTCACCTGCCGTCTAATGTAAAAACATACACCAACTTTCAATCCTATTGTCTTCAGGAACAGTTAATCTAACTGGTCAACCAAAACCCTTCTAATTCCTGACATGGATGGCCAAGCCAGAACCTTGTCGCCGTGCACTATATACACCTGCATGAAGTAGTGTAGTTGCTACTTACTGTGACACTTAACTTATTGTGACACTTTCTGTGACACTTACTGTGACACTTAACTTACTGCGACACTTACTGTGCAGTCGTAGTGCAGCAACTACTGTCTTTTGTGTTGGTGATCTTGCGTGTGATGTACACTCGGGTCAGTCAGAGGCAATCCCTGGGTGTCGTGGTGCAGCTCCATATATATGACGGTCACGCTTGGTTGACTGTGTTGGCGGCAAACACTTTGGAATACCTGTCAAAAGATCTTGACCAGCCGATGCCATTTTGCTAACTAAAAAAATTGGGGCAGTTTGGAAAAATGCGTGAAACTCCAAAAAGCTGAATAGCAACGGTGGCTATAAATGCCCACAATGCATTGTTAATATGTTAATGACACGTGACACTTACTGTGACACTTACTGTGACACTTTCTACTATGCTACTCTCTGGACATTCACACTGAATGTGTTTCAAAAGTATCCTCCAGAGAGTGCCTCTGGAATATATCAACCCAGAACGCTAATACATACAGCCGGGTACGGCTGACTTGAGGTATAAACAGCCGGCTGGGTTTGGCCGACTTGAGGTCTAAAGGGTTAAAACACGACCCCAAATTTTTTTTTATTCAAACATAACATTGCTACTTTTGCTACTTAATAAAAAATAACAAAATGCAAACTGGGAAGAGTTATATAATGATACAAACCCTAACTCTTCATATGATACATTCCTTGGAATACTAAATTCCCATATCAGTTTACACATGTGAATACAATTTTCAAAATGTATGCTATTTAAGTTAAGTTCTGATACATGTGCTTCATAACGGAATTAAGGTTGAGCCATATATCTTCATAATCTCTTACCACGATTGATTTTAAAGATAACACAAAATGCAGGGTGGAATTGCATTCCAAATACTTGCAAACTACGTACACAGCGAGAGGAAGTCGCGCGAACAAATTTCCGTGCCGCGAGTCGACACGGTAATGCGGTGGTTGGTGGTAATAATTACAAGATTGAACAAGATTGCCATCTGATAGTGAATTCCAGATCTCTGTGTTATGGGAAAGTCTGCAGCATTTGCAAACTGCATGTTTTGCTTTATTGTTGAGACTGTCGAATTTGTGAATCGCTGATAGTACAATGTCACTGCTTGCTTCAAGAGAGACTGTATATGTATGGCTTGTTCCGTTTGGCGTCATAGCCTGGTAGAGTGTTCTTGTGTATCTACATGATAAGTCTTTTTGGTATGCATTGTGTATCGTTAAACAATGCAGAAGAACCATGAATAGAGACAACGCTGCATTTCCAGATGTCGTGATTAGTTCAGAGTGTTAATGGTTGACTGAGTGCAAGATTTTGTCAAGCAACCAGGGTAATGAAGACACAATGACCATTGCATGGTAATATCCAGTCAGCCTGTAATGACAGGCAGGTAAGGACTTCATTGTTGATGTCTCGCATGACTGAATTGGTCAGGGCTTGTAGATGTAACACTGGTGCACACAGAGATATAAAATAGGTAAAATGTCCCATTCACTTACTAAAATCAAGTAGCCCGGTAGAATCTTGGTGCATTCATGGAGTTGAATCCTTAAAAGCACGCACACACACATACACACAGTCACACACTCACACACGCACGCACGCACGCACGCACGCACACACACCTTGCATCAGAGCGTCACCTCAAACACACAAATCAAATCCTTTAGTCTGACATACTGGACGCCATGTGCAACTGACATCTACAAACTTGCAATAATTGTGTCTTAAAACAAGGCAATCAGTTTTTGAACAGATGTTGTGACAGTGAGCACATACCATGTGACTACACTTCTAAATCATGAGAGTGACATAAGCCCAGAGATGAAACGTTGCAGTGGTGGGTTGTAACAAAGTACATTTACTCCCTTACTTCAGAAGTTTATTTTTCAAATATATTTGTAATGAAGTAAATTTTTGGGGAATTTCTTTTATTTGTAGCACGTTACCAGGGGTAGAAATGACTCCAAAATATCTGGCAGTCCGCAGGACTGCCTAGTTGAGAAATCTGGCAGTCCTAAAAGATATCTGGTTGTCCTGAAAATGGCAAAAAAAAATTAAGCGAAATAACACGACAAACACAATATTTAAAAATCGAACAAATTTAATACAAAAGGCGAACATCAAACACATACATACCCCCGCACCAACAACATATATACACCAACACCAGAAACATAATTATATACACACCTATATCGGAAACATAATTATATACACATACACAAGAAACATATATACATAAACACCAAAACACATATGTACACCAACAAGCTCGTTCATCACTCTTCCCAATCTGGCAAGAGATGTCGCCAGATAACTGTCACTGTCATTACTGTCACTCGCTGTCACTGCCTCCACATGTCTGGTTGGGGGCGACGTGTCGACTTGCCGTTCCAGTGACGGACAGCATCTTCGGGATTGAAGTCCAGCTCACTTGGTGTCTGCAGTACGACTGTCAGGCTGTCGGTGACGGTGGTGTCCTGCAGTTTACTCCGCCAGTCTGACTTGACCAACTTGGAATGCGAAAACCATCTCGCAGTCCGCAGAGTGGGCCGGCAGTGTCAGGACCAGGTCAATGACACTCAGGATGTCCGGGCACTGGTCGACGTGCAGCTCGTTGATGGTCGACCAGGTCTGCTTTCGGAAGGATCCTGCCGGTCTGGAACACATGCATCGTGAAATTATAGTGCTTCCTTCAGTCTTTAAAAACTGCTTGTCTTCACCCAGGCAACCTGAAATATACATTGATAGACATCAAAATCACCTTGCTTCAAACTGTAGTTATTTGCCCAACTGCAATCAGCAAAATACATATTTGACTAAATATAATTTATATATAAATTATAGCCAGTTTACCAGACAAGAGACATGAAAAAACACTCACTTCCTGTAGAGAATGTCCTTGAGGAGGGTCCACTGTGGCTCCACCTCGTAGACGGCCACGCCTGCTCTCTGTAGGCTTGGCTTAAACCTCTTCACAAGGTATGCCACATGGGCATCGCCAAACTCTGAATTCCATAAACAATCAATATGAATTAATAAAACTTGATGTCAGCATGATTTCTTTAACATTTAGTAGGTTGATTGTATTTGGCTATGAACAGCAATATGTCTTCTGGCTATATTCCACTTTTATTTTAAATTCTGCAAAAAAACATTTACGCATAGCACATGATATGGTACTCACCACCGGTGTCATCCGAGTCCGGCCAGTTCTGTAGGCTGGCAATCTGTGCTGCCTCCAGGACGCCCTCTTCCACATCTGCAAATCGGGTGCAGAGACTGCGGATGAGGCCATCGAGGGCTTTCTCCCTTGCTGACGTGAAGGCGATAATATTCCCCTTCAGTTGCTGAGATTGAAAGACATCATGGTCATTGAAGATTTCGCTCAACCTCGGTCCTGGTCTGCAAACACATGGATTTGTCACATACAAATATAAAAACAGTCTTCTTCTCTCAACACTGGTCCAATCTTGTAAATGAATTGAGATAAAAAAAAGTCACATAAAACTGGGTATTGGCTTACTAAACTGTATTATACAAACAGCATACCTGGTTAGAAACCTCTCCAAAACCTTCTCTGTGGTCAGCAGGATGGAGTGGAGGTCTGCGACTATTGCCTCCCTTCGCTGCATGGCCAGCGATAGCGTCGAAAGCACACTGGTGACATCTCAAGAAGTGCAGGTATAGCACAACGTCTTTCTTGAGTAGATGTCCCAGGTAGTTCTTGGCCTTGCCACGGGCATCTGCTGAGCTGGCAGAGTTCTGTTCGACCTGTAACGCAAAGTAAAACAGTCACTGAGCTTTGTCCACATATCTGATCTGCTGAAATGAGGAAACATCAGTGTGAACATCATACAAGGTATAGTAACACTGACGTATGTTGAGCAATTGTGTTAGTTGGTTAGTTACCTGAGACAGGTGTGTCGTTATGCCCTCATAACCGCGAAGGATGGTGTCGAGGCCAGCACATGTGTGTGGGATCCAACGAGTCCCTCCAACTCTAGTCGGCCTCAGGGCAGGGAGCTGCAGCGTTTCATACATCCGGAGTAGCATTGACCGGTTGTGAGGTGACCTCTTGTAGAAGAGGTAAAGCCCCGTCATGAGGCCCTCCACATTCGTGCAGCCCAGGCGTCGATCCCACCTTCAACACAATACAACACATTTAATTATCCTTCAAGGGTAAATAAACTGAATTAATTGGGAGTGTTGACTTGCCAGAATAAAATACAATATATAGCATAACTGTCAGATGCACGCGTGCCTGAAACATGGTCTTGTGAAGTTGTGTTATATAAATACATTCTAACCAGTTATTTTTAATAAGTTAAAAACACCAATAAATTTTAGCAATTCAATTAACGGATTAACTAAAAACATTAATAAATAAATAAACAATAAAACCTCACCTCTGGCATGTGTGCTGCCTGGGCTCCAATTGCCCTCGTGTGCACCTCTGACTTCAGGTGCTTGGTCAGTGCCTCACGTCGGAAGTTGGAGCACCCCTTGACAAATGGCGCAGCTGCATCCTGCTTCGACCGAGTACGAGCCAAATGTTCTCTGCATGCCGTACATATCATCGCAGTCTTGTCGTCGTTCTGGCGCAACCATGCAAATTCACGCTCCCACCCAGGCTGATAGCCCGGTCATATGTTCGACCTGAAATTAGCATTTTCATACATGTTTTGAAATTGGTCTAAAACACAAATAAAAAATTAAGATTGATCATGACCTCTTTGTACGGTACCTGAAGTGGTGTAGAATGAATCGATAAGAAATAGAAGAAATGGTTTAAAAAGGCCCAACTAATCTAGGCCAATAAGATTACCCATGTTTTGTAAGAATTATAGATGTTATGTCCCAAGTTACTTATGTCCAAATATTGTGGACGATATGTCCCCAAAACAGCATGCTAAGTAACAGTTAAAATATGCAATGGGCTTGAAATGTTTGACACAGAAGTCACAGAAAATAATAGGTACAACCATTGCAGCTGATGAGCATCACCGTTACGACGTTACCCCTTAGCCTATCACAATAAATGCCAGACATATTTTGGTTATTTCTACCAAATTATTACCTAAGTTGACTTAAAACACAGTAAGACACACATTCATATGCTGATATCTTCTCTAAATTGTAATATAATTAAGGATGGCATCAGATTAATAACCGCAACGGACTTGATCCAAGATGGATGCGTAAACAAACATGGCTGACCACAAGCGTTCAGTTATTAGTACAACATTGAACAAGTCTTCCCACTTGTTACATTTACTGACAGTGCATTATATACAATCCAGAGTGTTTTTAAATAGCATACAATCATATCTGCAAGCGTAATTACCTTTTTCCTTTCGTTCATCCTCCGAAATTCGCTGCCGTTTCAGAGACGGGGCATCCACTCCAGAAATATGCCTCCACATGTTATCGGTAAACAACTACGCGCACCGGTAACAAATAACTTTAACAATATTCAATAACACTTTCCAACAATAAACTCTAACGAAAAACAGACTCGATCAAATATATAGCTCCGAAATTTTGCTCCACTCCCTCTGAAGATCTCTGTGAAAATGAAATTTAAACGTGCCTTCGAAGATCGAAATGGAAAACACCAATTACCGCAGACAATTCGTTGACAAATTTTAATTGGATAAAATTCATTTCTAGTAACTGATTAGTAATCCGGTAGGTTCGCGACGATCGTTTTTGACTTGATCAATAGGGTTCGTTGCCGTTGTCGAAGATCGACATTGTGAATAAAAAATGGTAAACATATTCCCAAATTTGGCGGGTGTCCGTCGGACTGCCGCTGACGCCATCTTCGGCAGTCCGACCGAATTTCTGGCAGTCCTCGGACTGCCAGACACCTGCTATTTCGACCCCTGGTTACTATAGTCCACCTTGCTGAAAAGCTACAAGTTTACCAAATTTATAATTTCCAAAAAAGTTGGCACTATCAATCCTTAAATTGACCTATTTATATATATATATATATATATATATATATATATATATATATTATGTATATATATATATATATATATATATATATATATTTAATATGTGACCCGATACACCAAAATCAGGAATAAGTCGGGATTGCCGAAGCTAGCAAATCAGCTTCAAAGTGCGCGAATGGGTATTTTCGGATGGAAAGGTAGATTTTCAGATATAGGTGAATTTAGTTAATGTAGTTATCGTAGATTACTATTATGATGATGTAACATCATAAAACGAGTTATAACATTGCGAAAAACAGATATTTGGAACAGCTATGTCGGACTCAGTGAGCACGAAGAATGAAAAATGTGCTTCATTCAGATGCATCGTGTCCGCCGTACATCCTGCCTACCCCCGCCATATTGGTATCGTTTTGAAGCTGAACTATGGAATCCATGTACCACTTTTCGTGTCACAATATACTATCTTTGCTATTAGGAATTTGATTGATAAATAAGAAATATGTAATGGACTTCCCCTTGCAGTGCAACTCAAATTAGCTAAATAACGGTAATACTAATACTCACTTGTGACAGTGCATGCGGCTGTCATCGCCTCAGCGGCTCTCGTGTCACTGTCACTGTCGGGGTCATTTTGCACAACCACTTCTGTAAAACATCAGGCAAATTACATTAAGCATGAGTAGAATTAGAAAATAGAAGAAAAGGAAACAAATTTGGAATCTTGATAAGCCTAAGGCTTCCTAGTTGACATGTCATCTAAAGCATTAAACCTTTTATGGCAATTTTGTAAATTAAACATTAAATCAAAGAAAGTGAAATTGTATTCAATGACATTTCAGTCACCTTCCGAATCAACCGTGATGTCTTGAAATGTCGAAGGCGGATGGTGACGACCCAGATTCGCAGCAAGTAGCACCTTGGCCACTTGGCCACTTTTGCTCGTTGGATGACGTCCAATGGCAGCTGGTAAAAGTCTCGGTGGACGCGAGTGGAATGTCCCATGAATTGTCCCAGTTGATCGTGACGTTTCTGATATTCCATATACTTGGGACAGTGTCTCCGTAGTCCGGTCCACGTGAAGCCTTCTGGTTGTTTTAGATCAACTTCCCGGACACGTTCTGACAGTGCATGAGCCACTTGGTATGGCCAGTTAGAATGTGGCCGGCGGAATAGGTAGTTGCCTTGAATGTTTGCCTTCTCCCCACGTCTCCGTCATGGTCGCGATGTTGCTGAGCATGTTCAGTGTCAATATTAGTGCCACGCGGAGTCCTAATTTCCCCCAAAAGTTCTACCCTCTTCATCATCCTGCACAGCTTTATTTCTGTTGCTGACAAGGAAAGTTCGACTTCCTTGTCTGGCACAGAAGAAGTTTCCTTTATTGCATTGGTCACATCGGTGACTTTCGTTCACTTTCGAACTCGCAGGCGTGACGTTTATCCCACTTGTTGTCTAATTCTGTCACTTGAACCGATATTTCAGGCACATCATCTGAGAGTAAGAAAGCCATTTATAAAAATGGAAATGAAACGTAATAATGAAATGTTGTTATCATGCAAATTGTTTGTGCATGCATCCTCCACCCCTTTAAGCCAGGGGTATGCTAGAGATAGTGTACACCGTAAATCCTGTTTTACTAGCCACGGCTACTAATACAGTAGTGTGTAGCCGAAATGATGATGAAAACGCAAAAGTTGGGGTGCGGTTTTAAATATAGTAATTTGCCGAAAATGTATGATTTTTTAACTGAGTCAGTAGTCATGGATATTATGGAGATAAATAACGGCTTATTACATGTGAAAAACAGCGAAGTCGAACGTATGAGCAAAACATTTTAATAACAACAATCAACATAATCAGATTCTACATTACCCTCACTGCACGGAGCAAACATTCCACTTATCCATCCATTTAAAATCCTTCACAAACACTGTCGTTGTCGCTGTCTAGAAAGGCGGCGGGCACTGGCACAGCAGTGTCGTCCCACAGACACGCGTCGTCCGAATCAGCGTCGGAATCGGAGTCGTCATCGGCCACTTTTCCTTGGCACACGTCTTCAAATAACACATTGTCCTCCGTGCCGTCGAGTTTGTTCGAAATCCCACACTTTTGAAGCTGTGCTCCACCATTGCACAGGGAATCGTATTCCACGCCTCCACGTGCCACTTCACAAGAACTTCCTAGGACAGCGCACGACGGTGGCCAGCGGGTGTCAGTGACGGTTCAACGTGGATCATCCAATCTTCCCACATACCCGCATCTTGAATGGGCGATTGATGCTTACGTCAAGCGGCTGCACGAGAGGCGTCAATCCCCCGGGAATTTTATTTTAAAGCAATGAATAACTTGGTTAATACCAGCTCTAGTTTAAACACCTTGGATTCAATATGTATATTTTATTTTCAATGCGAATGTGGCCGTAATCACAACTAAATTGTAAAATGAGTTAATAATAAGATAATAATTTTACTTTGTCTTCAGACAACAAATGACAAATTTGTGAGGGCATATTCACATTGTATGTAAACTGTATATGAAATCGATTAAAATATACCATGTAGTAAATTCATGTAAATGTACATATGTGTGTGTGTGTGTGTGCATGCATGCGTTCGTGTGTGTGTGTGTGAGTATGTGTGTGTGTGGAGATGATTACATTTTATCCAGAGAGATTCAGTGACTGTGCAGCACAGTGCCCTCAAATGACTTTAAATTATTAGAGAAGTCGGCATATAAGTAGAGAATCGGTTTCAACATATAATATAAACATCACGTCCTCAGTGTGCCTAGCCAACTAAAAATAGTCTACAGACTATGTAATATAACCTTAAAACATGCACCTAGCAACCTGACTGTCATCAACTCTTGATCTAAGCTAACAGTAAGTCCAGATGAGAATGTAGCTACATTATTCGCCGCTCGCGTCATCACTGTTGACAACAACGTCATGGTCTAGGTCGAGTTTGCCACCACCTTGCAAATCCGCTGCCACCTGGCATGTGACAAATACGTTCAAATAATGTATTTAGTCATTTGGGATACTTAAATTTCTGACAGAAATTATGAATCACACATTCCTTGATGCCATGCAATGGCCAAGACGAATAATTCTAGTTATAAATTGTACCATTTTGTCAACTTTTAATTAATTTTCAGTTAAAATCTGGTGTATGTTCAATTGGGAATTAACACAGCTATGTATTTTGTATTTACCCAGAATAAAAAATACACACACCCATACAAGCGCGCATGTGTGGCCGCGCACGCATGCACACACGCACACACCACTTTTGATATACGATGAACTATGAGTTATTAGCTAAATTTGAAATACCCAGGGTAGGTATAGCTGAAACATGTATTGAGGTATTCATATTATGTCTCTGTAATGTCTATTATATATCTACCTTAATGTCTTTCCTTTTTGAATAAGACTTCAGTACTTCTGCTGTATCTCTGAACAAATCCCCACTGGTTATGTTGAGTCGTCGGCCTGCTCCTAAAACAGAATAACAGAAGAACAAAGTTGCATTACAGATTGGAAGAATCACTTTCAATGTTATGTTAAGAACATAGGCGTGGTTAAAATGCCCCCCCCCGGCATGCAACTATGTCATGTCCCTCGACAGATTTTCTATGCGTTGTATGAAGTTAGCTGAATTAATTTAAGCTCTAAACTGACTTCACCGTACCACCGATGTGTACAGTGCATACACCTCCTCCACTCACGATAGAACCCACGAGCGTCAAGAATCCCATATAACCACTCTCCCAACCATTCTGAAGAGCCACTCAGCTTGATGAGCATGGCGTGGACATTAAAATAGTTTAAACATTTATTTTAGAAACATTTATATTTTGGTCTCTGTGAGAGTTCAGTTCCCTCAGCAACATGGTGAATCCCTGGGGAGATATTTAGTATGGGGTAAATACGTCCTCTGTTGTGTTGCTATGAACGCTCTTCAGTTCATGATTCAGTCTACCTGGATAGTGGTGATACGCATGAACAGTGAATATTTGAAAATGCATCTTGTGTGAGTATGGTATGGTGCAAGGAGCTAGCCACATTACCAACTTGAGTGGTAGTGGTAAGATTAATAAATAAGTAATAAATAAAAATAAGTACTAAAGTACACTTACAGTTTAAAAAAATATATATTCACACACCTAAATACACTTACACTTAAAAAAGACTAAAGAATAACACATATGTACACTATAATAAACATAATTATTATTTATTTATTCAGGCTCCGTTGCCGGAGAAGAAACATTACAGTCTAATCAAGTCAACAAGACCACCATTAAATAAAATCAAAGGCTCATTTAGTTGGTGACTCACACATAGATACCACCCTATCCAGCAAGGTTCCAGGTACCGTTTTACCATAACATAAAACGAGACAATAAGTGCTGCATCAGTCGACGCACTGGACTTTCAACTTTATATATTCTATTATACAAGGATAACTTTTATTTAAAATTAAAGTTGTCCATTGATAACATAAATTTGGACGTTATTTCATAAATATAATAAAAGTAATGTTAAACACATTATCTGTTGAAGACTGGTAGACTTCTGTTAATTGTGCTTCATTCGTTCTGTCACAAAACACTTGTGGAATCCTATGTCGATGACACCGTCTTGCATAATATCACATCACTGCAGCCAGTGTATGGTCCACTTACAATATGTTGCTCGACTTACAAGAGCTTGTTTGACATCGTAGATTTTCGACAGATTACAATCAAGGTTCTACGAGAAGTTTTGAGATATGCATTTATTGTAAATTGAGTTTTGAATTGAAATTTTGAATTGAATTGAAATTTATTTCAACTACTACTACTCCATTATACATAGAATAACATTGTTGAAAAAAGGGTAAAAGAAGTACAATACTTATCATGTTTACCCTTACAATTGCTTAATTACATACATAAAGCATCTGAATAGTGCAATAGACGTTATTACGTTATGACGTACTTACAAGTTTTACCTCTCCAAAGTGTCAGTCATGTGTGCCTTAAACCCATCCAAAGTGTCAGTCATGTGTGCCTTAAACCCATCCAAAGTGTCAGTCATGTGTGCCTTAAACCTGTCCAAAGTGTCAGTCATGTGGACCTTAAACCTGTCCAAAGTGTCAGTCATGTGTGCCGTGCCTTAAGTCCATCCAAAGTGTCAGTCATGTGGGCCTTAAACCCATCCAAAGTGTCAGTCATGTGTGCCTTAAGCCCGTCCAAAGTGTCAGTCATGTGGGCCTTAAACCTGTCCAAAGTGTCAGTCATGTGCGCCTTAAACCCATCCAAAGTGTCAGTCATGTGTGCATTAAACCCATCCAAAGCGTCAATCATGTGCGCCTTAAACCCATCCAAAGTGTCAGTCGTGTGTGCTTTAAAACCATCCAAAATGTCAGTCATATGCAATTTAAACCCATCCAAAGTGTCGGTCATGTGCTTAAATGCTCCTGCTTCTTTGGTGGTGCCATGTTAATTAGTGTTTTGTTGTGATTATAAATGTTACTTGTAATTATGTACAGTACGTGCAACAAAGATTTTATTTGTCATATAAATTTTTGGGAAAACAGGGGAGTCATGGTGAATGATTTTCCCGACCAGTTTTGTTAAACACTAGCAGTTGTAACTTGTTGAACGACTTGAAACAAAACACAGATTGGTGCCTTCGACTTATTGACTAATGCCAGCGAATTAGCATTATAAACAGCAGTGTTGTTTCAACTACATGGCCAGTTTAACCAGTTTTTTGTCTTAGTCCAGACAATGAATTCTAGCATGGTTTACAATGGAAATGGACAATGTACTTTGTCTGCTTAGTCATCGTGTGTGACTGCCCATTTGGTCATGCCCATGTCGCTATGTGGTTAGGTATATATATATGTATAGATTATGTGTGACAATTTTGCAAAATGTATTTGGTGCAGTCAAATGGACATTTGGAATTTGCAAGATAGTTGTCAATACTTGAAGGGCTTTTCGCGTTGGCCTTCCAAGACACATGGACGTACTTTTTTTACACGTTCTCTCTGATATATTGGTGTAGTTATGGTTGCGTAGATGTCGTCGAACTGTCCGACGTCGCTACCGTAGGTTGGGGTGTGGTGGCCGTAGATCCAGAGTCCGAGGTATGTTTTCCTGTACTCAGTGGATCTTGTGTGGCGCACCTGGTATGGGTGTGTTAGTGGTTTATATAGAGGTGTGAATTATTTGTGTGCAGTGATGCATGCAAGGGGTAGTTGGTAGGTGGAGTACAGTGCTGTCACCTGGTGCCTACCACAACAGTATGCTGCTCTTCCTCCGGTTTCATTCTGTAACTTTCTTCGTCACTTGCATCCGAGTATCGATAAAAAGTACTTCGACTGTCATTGCCAAGTTTGCCAACATCATCGTAGTTTCGAATGTCATCATCATCTGATATGATTTCTTCGCCAAAACTATCAAATAATATATCCAAAATGTACGATAGCAAATCCACCATAGGTTTGGATAATCCATCTTCAAAAGCCGAGAAAATGTATAAACTATTGGTGAGCGATACTAAACTACGACAACCATAAATACAAAATTTATTTAGCTTGGCCATCAAGTGACTCCACATAGTGGATAATTATGAGTTAAAACGCTCTGAATGACAAAGGTTGCCAAACCCTAAATTGCAGCCTGCCGTACAGAAGTGTCACAAATGGTGCGGCCACTAAATGAACATGCCGTATGGAAATGGTTAGCAATTTTTTCCCAAAAGAAAATTATGATTGAGGATTTCTTGAAATATGCATTACTTAATAAAAACAATTCAATAAAGAAAGGCGTGGAATTCCCCACCACCTTCCAACATGTATGTTTGGTCATATCATCAGTTTCTATACTGAGGATATTCCTGCCACAAGTGGCTGTTATTCTGTCCTAGTACATGAAATACGTAACAATTATTGATATTTATGTTGAAAGATAAACAAGATGATTATTATAGCTAAAGGCTGCCTTCTGGGTCTATCTGCCAAACTGACACCATTTGAGCCAGAAACCCCAACTTGGCCAAGTCATCAAACTGCAAGTAAAACTAATGTGCAGTGTCCTAGCCACATTGACTGCTTGTCACGCACTGATACACCTGGCACCAGTCTAATGTGCAGTGTCCTAGCCATATTGACGCTTGTCACGCACTGACACAATCGGCACCAGTTTAATGTGCAGTGTCCTAGCCATATTGACGCTTGTCACGCACTGACACAATCGGCACCATTTTAATGTGCAGTGTCCTAGCCATATTGACGCTTGTCACGCACTGACACAATCGGCACCAGTTTAATGTGCAGTGTCCTAGCCATATTGATGCTTGTCACGCACTGACACAATCGGCACCAGTTTAATGTGCAGTGTCCTAGCCACATTGACTGCTTGTCACGCACTGACACACTTGGCACCAGTTTAATGTGCAGTGTCCTAGCCACATTGACTGCTTGTCATGCACTGACACAATTGGCACCAGTTTAATGTGCAGTGTCCTAACCACATTGACTGCCTGTCATGCACTGACACAATTGGCACCAGTTTAATGTGCAGTGTCCTAGCCACATTGACTGCTTGTCACGCACTGCCACACTTGGCACCAGTTTAATGTGCAGTATCCTAGCCACATTGACTGCTTGTCACGCACTGACACACTCGGCACCAGTTTAATGTGCAGTGTACTAGCCACATTGACTGCCTGTCGTGCACTGACACTCTGCACCAGTTTAATGTGCAGTGTCCTAGCCACATTGACTGCCTGTCACGCACTGACACTCGGCACCAGTTTAATGTGCAGTGTCCTAGCCACATTGACTGCCTGTCACGCACTGACAATCGGCACGAGTTTAATGTGCAGTGTCCTAGCCACATTGACTGCCTGTCACGCACTGATACTCGGCACCAGTTTAATGTGCAGTGTCATAGCCACATTGACTGCCTGTCACGCACTGACACACTCAGCACCAGTTTAATGTGCAGTGTCCTAGCCACATTGACTGCTTGTCACGCACTGACAATCGGCACCAGTTTAATGTGCAGTGTCCTAGCCACATTGACTGCCTGTCACGCACTGACACTCGGCACCAGTTTAATGTGCAGTGTCCTAGCCACATTGACTGCCTGTCACGCACTGACACAATCGGCACCAGTTTAATGTGCAGTGTCATAGCCACATTGACTGCCTGTCACGCACTGACACTTGGCACCAGTTTAATGTGCAGTGTCATAGCCACATTGACTGCCTGTCACGCACTGACACACTCAGCACCAGTTTAATGTGCAGTGTCCTAGCCACATTGACTGCTTGTCACGCACTGACAATCGGCACCAGTTTAATGTGCAGTGTCCTAGCCACATTGACTGCCTGTCATGCACTGACACAATTGGCACCAGTTTAATGTGCAGTGTCCTAGCCACATTGACTGCTTGTCATGCACTGACACAATTGGCACCAGTTTAATGTGCAGTGTCCTAGCCACATTGACTGCCTGTCATGCACTGACACAATTGGCACCAGTTTAATGTGCAGTGTCCTAGCCACATTGACTGCCTGTCATGCACTGACACAATTGGCACCAGTTTAATGTGCAGTGTCCTAGCCACATTGACTGCCTGTCATGCACTGACACAATTGGCACCAGTTTAATGTGCAGTGTCCTAGCCACATTGACTGCCTGTCATGCATTGACACAATTGGCACCAGTTTAATGTGCAGTGTCCTAGCCACATTGACTGCCTGTCATGCACTGACACAATTGGCACCAGTTTTATGTGGAGTGTCCAAGCCACATTGACTGCCTGTCATGCACTGACACAATTGGCACCAGTTTTATGTGGAGTGTCCAGGGGCAGGGGGCAATCACTAACAGGGTGCTGCCTGAAATGAAAAACACTTGGCTGAATGTTGCACTTCTAATATTACAAACAGTCGATGTCCACCGCAGCTGATCATCCTGCTCCTACGTGTTGTTGATATGTTATTAAGCCTGTGTACTGTCCTCCTCTAATCAAGACAGTAATTAATTAAAATGGTGGACCATTAAAATATTCAAAATTGAGCTAATAATAAGTGGCTGATACAAGTCCTTGCCTGACTGTGAGTCATTCCTCCTCACATCAACAACAATTGACACACTGCCACATCATCATCCTCATCATGCTCTCATGAGTCCCAATGCGACAAAGACTACTTCCATCACTTGACTATTGCTCTCCATTTATGTCTCTGCTGCGAGAGTGATGTCCATGTGTCGGGTCTTTATGTCTCTCAGCTTCAGGTTTCTCCTGATGGTATCCTTGAACCGGAGACGAGGGGCGCCCTCTCTTTCTGTGACCAAAAGTCAGTTGAGAGTAGAGAACCTGCTTTAGTAGCCTGTTCAACAACCGTGTAAATGACACACTGCCACCAAACATAAATGGCATGTCATTACCTCTACATCATGAGCCACACTGTTGACATTACCATTAATTATAACCCAGCAGTTTATAACCCACCTGTCTTCAGAATGTTCTTGTCATGTTTCTTTTTTTTAGTATTTATTTATTGGCAAATGAACAACACACATAAAAGCCAACCACTGTCAGCACTATAAACCTCCAGTCAATTAAAAAACGACCTGTGTCTGAGACACAATCCATACCTAAAACATATCATCCCTGCCAGTGCACCATATCTTGTCTGTCTCCCATCCAGTTGAGCACTGGGAGAAGATGAAGAAGAATATTATAAGTTCCAGCCACAACGTTCAATAAACTAACTTTATGTGGGTCAGTGCTCTTGCTGATATTGTGGGCTTAATGAGTCGGAATCATGGCTAGTTTGCTGTAAATGACAAGTCAGATGTTTGTTTGTACAAGAGTTTTGTATTAAGCCAATCATTCAAAATAACGTATATATATATATATATATATATATATATATATATATATATATATATATATATATATATATATATAATAATAGAATACAATATACAAAATGAGCCTTAGCCTATATAATTAATAACATTTGTACTACCAGCAAAGGTGAGGGGAACCAACCACACGCAGGTGGAAGTACCATGCAACTAAATGCTTATGCAGAAGGGGAAAGCGTCATAGCTCCCCAAACCCCTTTATATACACAGTAATCCTTAAATGATCAAACACATGATTATCACATGGAACACCACATGGTACATCCTTGATCTTCATCAAGCATCAATGATGTAATTTAACTCCAAACATAATTGAATCCCCCAGGAGTAGAAGGGATAGGTGGGTGGGAACAAAAGATAAGTATACAATCTAATCACATTTAAAGCAGGATATAGTAATATATTTCAGGATAAAGAAACAAAACCATTCAATACTACAAGTAACAAATGTTCTACCTCTTTCACGTGCTGATTTTGAAGTGGGAAGCTGTAATGGCGCGAAGCCCTACTTATACCAAATAATCACAAGACTTACTTTACGGTAACACTTGAAATTAAGAGTCGGTCACACTGCCCACATAAAGGTCATTTGATGTACATCATAATGTCGTATAAAGTTTCTGAAACATCCCTAAAGTTGCTTCCACACGTAAACTGCCTCTTTATCGCCCGCCATTACACCTAGACTTAGAGCCATTTGGCGCCTGGAGGATAGACCCACGGTAACTTCAGAATAATTTATAACTTCCCAGATCGTTAAAATGAACCCCATCACTACGAAATATCGGCTCTTGGGAATTCATAACCCCCTTATGTTTCCAGTAGGAAACCTGATGGCACTGCTGGTATTCGACCCTATTGACCTCATTCACCATTGCGAGCCACCCCCTCAGCGACCAATAACTCTTGCCAATTTTCATGCCAGATAAGTGGCCAATGACCCAGAGGCTACGAGATCGGTGGCGAAGTCGAAAGGTTCCCATATTATCTGGTGTGGGGACACCCTGACAACACGTCATTCGACCCGACATGGAGAAGAACGACTTGGGAACGCCACAGAGCGAAGGGTTCCCAGTTCTCCGTCTGCAAGGAACAAATGACCAACGTATTCCACATCGAAACCGTGGCTGTCGATGGAAAAATCGGCAGAAACCCACGAACGACCAGCTGATTCCAAAAACCAGTTTAACCAATACACATGACTATCTCCTACAATCGCTACTCCCTGCAGTCTCCCCGTTAACTGACCCGCCGCCATTTTGACCCTAACAGACAACAACAGGTAACAACTACAGCTGATCTTACAAAGCACAGTAAACAAAGCATACTCAGGTTTTCCTGTCTGTCGACTATCGCTGTGGACGTCGACCAACATTGGATGCCGATGAAAAACATTACTGCGGAATTGAGCATGAAACGTAAAAACTTGAACCAACATTTGATAGCACCTCAGAACAACTTTAGCCATGAGAAATTTCGAATATGGTCGCCCCTGAGACCGCTGCTCCCTTTTATACTCTGCATGGCAGGACTTATTTTCATTGTATTACTCCGCTAAGGCGCGGGAAACTTTGCCCATAACTGTTGGGCTCTGACCTCTTCGGTGCTGAATCTTGATGGTCTAATGATTCCCATCGAAAATTGAGATATAATGAGTAAGGTGAACACAAGGTATTGTCGCCATGCATTATATACAAGTAGTGTAGTAACACTTACGTTGCAATCTGCAGTGCGGCGATGGCTGCGTCGTGTTGTCTTGCAATTGATGTGTACGTTCGGTCAGTGGCAAGCCCTGGGTGTCCCGGTGCTGCCCCTTATATGGTCAAAACATCACTATCATCAGTACCGTAAAACGGCATATGTTGTAAATCGTTAGCCATTGTCATTATCTAAGCCATGTGTGATGTGATTTGTTACTACTTGAGTGTTTGGAGGGGAAGAAAAATCAACTCGCTTGTATACGAAGTACGCCATATTGCCGTTTGATCTCGCTTCTATCAGCTTTGGCATCTGCTCTTTTCATCTCTCCATCAAGCGGTGCGACAGATCTTCATTGATGAAGATGCCTCGCGGTTTCTGTTTGCGAGTGGCTTGTAAGATGGTGTCACGGTCTTTGTAAGATTCGAACTTGACGACGATGGTCTTAGGTCGGCCCGATGCGTTTGATCCTCTTGCTCTGTGCATATATATTCGTATCACGTTCACCTGTAGTTCCGGCAGTTTCAGCGCTGCGATGAAAGTTTTCCGGACGACTGTCACGCTGTCGGCCCATGTTTCAGCGGTCACTTCCGCCACTCTGTCGATCTGCAGATTGTTCCTGCGTGTCTGGTTTTCGACATAGTCGACACTTTCTACCAGTTCACGCTGCATACAGGTTACACATTCAATGTCTCTGTTGGTGTTGGTCAGACGGTCTTCAAGGGTATGCATGGTATTCTTCATGTGAGTAGCATTTGACAGGTTTGGCATCATGCTGTGGTCTGTCGGTTTCAGAGGCAGGCGAAGGTGTTTCAGCAAAATGTTGTTTGTGTACATGTAAACATCTGAAGTAATTCATCAGCCAGTGGTATGTCTGAAACGGACGTAGTCACTGCCAGTCGAGTAGTTGAAATTTGGATTTGTTGCCTTGTTTTGTGGTTATAAGTATTTGAAATGCAAACGTCTAGATGGTAGTTTTGTTTGAGGAAACCCTAAGTGCATCATGTTCATACTCCACATAGAATTAATTATATGTGAGAAAGTGACAGATTTCCTGTATGTAAATTGGTCCTGGATTATATGCAAAGATCACCTGCGCTTTCTGACTGTAGAATGATATATCTAGACATTGGCAATGCCTTTGTTTGGCTAAACAAAGACAGCTACACTCAACCAGTAGTAACTCTCTTTACATCCCTCGGATGAAAACGAAAGCAGGGACCTGAGCTTTCTCGGTTGCCCCACCAACTGTGTGGAATTCGCTTCCTGCCAGTGTTAAATCTGAAGGTAATATAGTTTCATTCCGCGGACGTCTAATAACCTATCTCTTTAATGTTGCCTATCCTCCTTAGCTTCCTAACATCATCATCCAGAAACATACAATTGACCGTGTAAACAAGTGTAGTAACTTGTTCAGATTAAAAACAGTCTCTGTATCTGATTTTAAGCTAGAGTCTGGTGAGGTAGGCGGGAGCAACAAGGTGGATGGTGCTGTGGGTTTGTTGGAATGGGTGTAGTGTTGGGATGCTTTAATGATTTCTGGTGGAGTAGGTTCCAGGCTCTTGTGACTCTCGGGTAGAAAGAGTATGGCTCAGTATGCGCATGCATTGATGCATGCATGGATTTGTGTGTACTTGTTGTGATTGCTGTTTCGTGTATGGGAGCATGGAGTTATGATGTGTTGTGGTAACGTGATATCTAGGCGGATTTGTTTTATTTTGTAAAACAATATGAGTTGTTTATTAATCTTGTTACACTTGTTTTGTGGCGGTGGTCATTTAGTGTAAATCTGGCTGCGCTTCTCTGGGTTTTTTTCAAGGGTATCAATATTATTCTGTGTGTATGGCTTCCATGCTATGGTTACGTATTCAAGTTTTGGTCTTACTGACATGTTGTAGACAATTTCTTTACCCTTACGTGTTGGGGGGTGGAGAGCATGTATAAAGAGGCCAAGTGTTCTAGCACATTGAGATGCAGTGTTGTGGACACGCTTTGATCTTGATAGTTTTTGAGTCTATTGTAATGCCTAGATAAGGGTGTGAATGAACTTGTTGATAGATGATAAGCCGTATCTTGTGCAAAATATAGTTGAACAGACATGGCAGTTTCTGGTGTTGCTCCTGCAAATGCACGTTCTTCCTTTAGACTCACTTGGTCCTGTCACCTCGGGTATGATTTGGTCCTGCACCTCGGGTATGATTTGGTCCTGTCACCTCGGGTATGATTTGGTCCTGTCACCTCGGGTATGATTTGGTCCTGTCACCTCGGGTATGATTTGGTCCTGTCACCTCGGGTATGATTTGGTCCTGTCACCTCGGGTATGATTTGGTCCTGTCACCTCGGGTATGATTTGGTCCTGTCACCTCGGGTATGATTTGGTCCTGTCACCTCGGGTATGATTTGGTCCTGTCACCTCGGGTATGATTATCAAGTTGATCCTGTCACCTAGGGTATGATTATCAAGTTGATCCTGTCACCTAGGGTATGATTATCAAGTTGATCCTGTCACCTCGGGTATGATTATCAAGTTGATCCTGTCACCTTGGGTATGATTATCAAGTTGATCCTGTCACCTCGGGTATGATTATCAAGTAGATCCTGTCACCTCGGGTATGATAATCAAGTTGACCCTGTCACCTCGGGTATGATAATCAAGTTGACCCTGTCACCTCGGGTATGATTATCAAGTTGTATATAAGAAACATCATAACTGAAAAACATAGTATAGATCTCACTTTAATAACATAAAAATCACTCAGTGACGTCACAAGACAACGTCCAATAAGGCCTTGCACTAACTCCCTTCACGTGACTATGGGTCCATCAAAACCCAACATTTTGTCATCCCACATATTCAATTCACTTCAATTACTTTTATTTCAACATAATTATACAGTGCAGTACACAGTGCATTATCTGTCCAATCAACAGCTCCTGTGTCAATTGGTGCAGTGTCACCATTTCATGGAGCACCTGAACATCTTGCACAAGAAGCGATGCACTGGCAACAGCGTCCTCTGGGAGGGAAAATCTCTTTAGCAATTCAGCATGTGACATTAACCATGCAGTTTTTTTTATTGAATAAAAATTGATTTGGCATATAAAATACAACAGACACAATTTCATAATAGGCAAATCTCCGAGTATGAATTTATAATAATTTGTTTGAGATTGTGCCTTTTATTTAGCGATAGGTGCAGTACGTTACATCGATACTGTATGTAATTTATAAAACAATCCCTGTTTTTTATTTCTGTTCTTATGAAACATAAATGAATATTTTTGCTTGGTCTGGTTACCTGACTGTGAAATCATTGTTTTTCATGACAGATGCTAAAAGTTATTTTCGACATTTTTTTATCACCATACCTCATTGACTGGGTGTGTATGCTCAGAGTTGACTGCCTTTATAATAATAATAATATGTATTTTCCAAACACAACAATACATGATACTGGTAATGATTTAGTACATAATGTTCTTTTATGTTAGAAAAAAGCAGTATACGGAAGATAAATCTTATGTACATAGGACAAAATTACAGAAACTTATTACATGATTTCCCAATAAATGCAGGCAAGCACTAGCATTATTAGAATATTAGCAAAACAGAAATTATATTCAAGTGCAGTACATTATAATACATTCATTAATTTTCGCTTCAGTTATTTAAAAAAATCATATTTGTCAAAATATAAAAAATTTGTTACTTTTCTTTCTTAACAAATGCATAAAAGTTTGGCATCATGGTGATATAGGCTGGTAGCGTGTTCCAACAATTCACACCATAAATTGATACATACCACGATATGTTTATTATGTAATGTGAATTGTGAAGTCTTCCATTGGAAACATCTTTTAAAAATATAAGTCATTAGCTCTGAATATTTCTAAATACTGTTATTGTTATTTTATAGGTTTGCATAATTGTAATAGTAAATCATTATTATTCTCAATAGTACACATGCTAATTAATTATATTATGTATACGCTTATTCACATAAAAACAGTAACTGTACATTTTCAATGTTTATTATGATAAATTGATCAATGTCAAATACAACAGTGAGATTATGGCAAACACTCAACAAATGCATCTCAAAATTGTCAACGATGACACAAATTCATACATGACTTGGCACATACACGTTGCCGCATGATTTTAACAGTTGGGATGTGGAAATGTGGCCTCCACATACCGCTCCCACAACCCAAACAACTTCCCTGTAGTTTTCCCGGTATAGTTTCCGCTGCCGGCGCACGAGTTTCTTCTGAAACGAATCGTTGCGCAATCGGCACCAGCTGTGCCTCGGGGAAGATGAGTAGCACCAACCGGTAAAGACGGAGCTGTTCCGCGGGCATACTGATTAATCCGGTGGTGCCACCCCTCCATGTCGTTGTCCATTCGGATACTTCGTTGATACACTGACCATGACTCGGTGTCCCAAACTCAGCTGGTCATCCACGTTCGCTGAACGTAATCCATCAGATTGACCAGTTGGAATGTCTGTGTTTGTAGCATCAGTGCATCGAATGCCGCTGCGACGTGTACCACCGGTAAGAACGGAAGCACTAGTACCTGAAAAATACATACACAGAAAATAAAATTTTATGACGTTCACAAAAATACAAGAAACGAATCAATTACCGCTACATGTCAATAAACATGTGAAAGGAATTAATTAAACAAAAGATCCATGTGAACCTGTGCAATGCTCAAGATAGATGTAGTTTGTCAACTGGGTTTCAAAATCTGCTCTGGTAAGGACGCTCCCATTCCTCAGTTACAAAGCCATGAAATCATGTTTCTTGGTCACAGAGCTGGGAGTGAGGTGGGGGGAGAGTGGCATCATTATATATGAAATATATTTATTCACCAGTTACTGCAAGAAAATGTACTATTCCAGACTGTAGTTTCGATGGTCCTTCATCTAGACTGGCAGAGTCACATACATACCAGTGTATGCTACGGTTATAACTGATAATCATTAAACACACAAAAAACAAACAGTACACAAAAACACTCGGTTGAACAAAATATATACAATACACTGGGTCAGAATGAAAAATAAAATGACATGCTAATATACTGTTGAGAACATAAGTGGCCCATTTCTTAGAAAAAGCATTTGCTAGTTTTTCAGTGTTTTTTTCTAGTTAACATTTGAATCTATAATTAACCCCTCAAAAGGACTTAATTGACTCGTTCAACATTTACATTGTCTATCTTCACAAAGAGTTTATTTGTTTTAGTTTTACTGGCTCTAGCTGTACCTCGAGCAAGATAAGTGGCACCAACCGGTAAAAAGACAGCTGTTCTACGGGCCGCTGATTAATCCAGTGGTGCCACCCCTCCACGTCATTGTTCGTTCAGATACTTCGTTGATACACTGACCATGACTCAGTGTCCCAAACTCGACTGGTCATCCAGGTTGGCTGAATGTAATCCATCAGATTGACCAGTTGGAACGTCTGTGTTTGTAGCATGAGTGTTGAACGCCACTGTGACGAGGTCTAGCTGCCAGCAAAACAGGAAGTGATAGTCCCTGAAAAAGACATACACAGAAAATAATATTTTACGACGTTTACAAAAATACAAGAAACTAATCAATTATACATCAAGACACATGTAAAAGGATTTAATTAAGCAAAACATCCATCCGAACCTGTGCAATACTAAAAATGGACAGAATTACCAACATAAATCCTGTTACATATAGGCCTAGACCTATAATATTCCTCACAGACAATGTGAATTCATCTATCATTATATGGGGTTCTCCATAATTTCGCACAGATTTTTCAAAAAAATATGTCCTGTCTTTCTTTGTGGGATGTTTGGAAGCTACATAGATGTAGTTGGTTGCTAGGGTTTCTAAATCTGCTCTGGTAAGGACGACCCCATTCCTAAATCTCCCCCCGATCTCTTGCAGTCTTGCTGCATGTTGTCTATCCCCACTGACCATTTACATTTCCTCTGCCGGACACCTTTCCGTCACCCCTCTCTATTTGTCTCATTCTCTTGTTATGTCACATGTGTCACCTTCCTGGGTCCCCTCGGTCTCCTTTGTTCAATCTCTGTGTCACAAAATTGCAAAACCATGACATGATGTTTCTAGTTCACAGAGCTGGGAGTGAGATGGGGGAGAATAACATGATTATATATGAATGGAATTATTCACCAGTAACTGCAAGAAAATGTAGAATTCCGGATAGTAATTTCAGTTGTCCTTCGTCTAGACTGGCAGAGTCACATTATACATACCAGCGTATGCTACTGTTATAACTGATAATCATTAAACAAACAAAAAACAAACAGTACACAGTCAGTTGAACAAAATATATACAATACATTGGTCAAAATTAAAAATTAAATGACATGCTAATATACTGGTCACATGACTCCTGTTGAGAACATAGGTGACCTATTTCTTAGAAAAGCATTTGCAATTTTTTCAGGGTTTTTTCTAGTTTAAATTTGTATCTATAATTAACAAAACAAAATGACTTAATTGACTCGTTCAACATTTACAATCTTCACAAAGTGTTCATATGTTTGTCTTCACTTTTTGAAATATCATGTATTTAGATTTTGTAGCGTGGGGCACATCAGCAGACAACACAACACACATATAGTTTTGTCTTGACATGTTCTTTATTTCGGCATAAATATGTGTCAAAAAATAAAAGTCTAACAGTCTAAATGTCCCTAAGCATAAGTCCCTAAAAGTAAGTAAGTCCTACAACAAAGACAATAAAAATACTAAATACATATAACAATCATCAATTACCGGTAGATAACATCCTCTATACAGATACATTAGCAAGTGAAATACATTCGCTCTTGCATATATACTGATATATTACCAACATTGGTAGCTACAAATACATATATCATAAGCATCATTGTTTCAATAAGGGAAAGACATTCACATTTGTTTACAACAAATACAGCTAATTATATGCATGTAACACCTGATAATATTACTTGCGATATACCTGTATTGAGATTGTTTTACATACTAACATTAATAATAAATTAATTGACGCTTACCCCACTACAGCTACACCACTACATCACAAGTTCATCCTGATATGTTGTGGTCTGAATAACAACATACACACATTCTGTTGATGTGTTTCTACAAGCAACTGTGCTAGAAACATAATGTTTGCAATAGAGCATAATTATATTCAGTGCAACCACTGGACGCACATTTCATACGTTTGTTAAGATAACAATTTACAACACTGATATTAAGCTAACATATGATATATATACTCATACTGTGACTAAATAGTAATTATAATGTTTCATTTCTATGTTCTAAATCCATAGATACAGTATCTTTATGTCGGACAATGCTCCTTGTTTATAAGGAATCGTGACTCGTTTGCTGTAAGTGACAAGGCATATATGCGTTTGTAAAAGAGCTTTGTATTCAGCCACACATATTTACACATATAACACAATCCACATAATTCATAAAAATCCAGATACAATGTAAATGTTGTGTATTATGCCAAATAATTATAATACCAAAGTAAACCTAAACAGCAAAGGTGGGTGAAACCAACCACCACATATAGATACATGTTGAAACAAGGGAAAATGTCATAGCGCCCCAAAACCCAAGGTACGAATAAGAGAATATAATTTTTCTTCAACATGTCAAACAGTACAGTTGTGGGACTTTAAGCCCGCCTCTAGCTACAAACGTTACATGAAATTTATCTTCGTCGAGATTGAAATGCAAAGATTTATGCTCAACGGAATAAAGCGCTAATCGACGAACAAAGGAATGACCGAGAACTTTAACCTCAAACATAGCTGCCAATGCTATGAACACAAAATATAACGAAGAACAGTAACCACTGTAAGTATTGAGATGTAAATTAGACAAATATAAGCAGGAATACCCGGGGTCACCTCGTTTTGCCATTTGCCACTCAGGATCTTGCGCGAGCACTCATTGCGATTGGCCCGGCACAGTTTCTGCACCTGAGCGTAATTGGCCCTCCTTCACCTCTTCTTGCTCATGGGACCAGCTGGGCCAGTCACCCCGCCCCCCCAGCCCGCAGCATCCTGTTCTCGCCCTCCTTCTAGGACCCTTCCTCGAATGGGAAGTACCCAGTTCCAGTTCTAGCCATTCCCGTTCGATCACACCAACAATAGCAACTACACTATAACACACAGGCTACCACACAGGTCTGTCTGATAGTCAGGAGCAGGGATAATCGGGTTCCCTTGTGATATGGGGTGTCACAACATTTTAGCCTGACTGTGCCCTCCCGTGCTACATAGGTACCTGCACTGACATTTGACCGCTCCGCCTCCCCCATATTCCTGATTGGTCTCTGATAAAATGGTAGCACACCTCCAACACCTAGTGTAAGTGTGACTGCTTCACCAACAGCACACCTCCACCTACTGTAAGTGTGACTGCTTCGTCAACAGCACACTCCCAACATCTAGTGTAAGTGTGACTGCTTCGCCAACAGCACACTCCCAACACCTAGTGTAAATGTGACTGCTTCGTCAACAGCACACTCCCAACATCTAGTGTAAGTGTGACTGCTTCACCAACAGCACACTCCCAACACCTAGTGTAAGTTTGACTGCTTCGTCAACAGCACACTCCCAACACCTAGTGTAAGTGTGACTGCTTCACCAACAGCACACTCCCAACACCAAGTGTAAGTGTGACTGCTTCACCAGCAGCACACTCCCAACACCAAGTGTAAGTGTGACTGCTTCACCAACAGCACACTCCCAACACCTAGTGTAAGTGTGACTGCTTCACCAACAGCACACTCCCAACACCTAGTGTAAGTGTGACTGCTTCACCAACAGCACACTCCCAACACCTAGTGTAAGTGTGACTGCTTCACCAGCAGCACACTCCCAACACCTAGTGTAAGTGTGACTGCTTCACCAACAGCACACTCCCAACACCTAGTGTAAGTGTGACTGCTTCACCAACAGCACACTCCCAACACCTAGTGTAAGTGTGACTGCTTCACCAGCAGCACACTCCCAACACCTAGTGTAAGTGTGACTGCTTCGCCAACAGCACACTCCCAACACCTAGTGTAAGTGTGACTGCTTCACCAACAGCACACTCCCAACACCTAGTGTAAGTGTGACTGCTTCACCAACAGCACACTCCCAACACCTAGTGTAAGTGTGACTGCTTCGCCAACAGCACACTCCCAACACCTAGTGTAAGTGTGACTGCTTCGCCAACAGCACACTCCCAACACCTAGTGTAAGTGTGACTGCTTCGCCAACAGCACACTCCCAACACCTAGTGTAAGTGTGACTGCTTCGTCAACAGCACACTCCCAACACCTAGTGTAAGTGTGACTGCTTCACCAACAGCACACTCCCAACACCTAGTGTAAGTGTGACTGCTTCACCAACAGCACACTCCCAACACCTAGTGTAAGTGTGACTGCTTCACCAACAGCACACTCCCAACACCTAGTGTAAGTGTGACTGCTTCACCAACAGCACACTCCCAACACCTAGTGTAAGTGTGACTGCTTCACCAACAGCACACTCCCAACACCTAGTGTAAGTGTGACTGCTTCACCAACAGCACACTCCCAACACCTAGTGTAAGTGTGACTGCTTCACCAACAGCACACTCCCAACACCTAGTGTAAGTGTGACTGCTTCACCAACAGCACACTCCCAACACCTAGTGTAAGTGTGACTGCTTCGCCAACAGCACACTCCCAACACCTAGTGTAAGTGTGACTGCTTCACCAACAGCACACTCCCAACACCTAGTGTAAGTGTGACTGCTTCGCCAACAGCACACTCCCAACACCTAGTGTAAGTGTGACTGCTTCGCCAACAGCACACTCCCAACACCTAGTGTAAGTGTGACTGCTTCGCCAACAGCACACTCCCAACACCTAGTGTAAGTGTGACTGCTTCGCCAACAGCACACTCCCAACACCTAGTGTAAGTGTGACTGCTTCACCAACAGCACACTCCCAACACCTAGTGTAAGTGTGACTGCTTCACCAACAGCACACTCCCAACACCTAGTGTAAGTGTGACTGCTTCACCAACAGCACACTCCCAACACCTAGTGTAAGTGTGACTGCTTCACCAACAGCACACTCCCAACACCTAGTGTAAGTGTGACTGCTTCACCAACAGCACACTCCCAACACCTAGTGTAAGTGTGACTGCTTCACCAACAGCACACTCCCAACACCTAGTGTAAGTGTGACTGCCTCGCCAACAGCACACTCCCAACACCTAGTGTAAGTGTGACTGCTTCGCCAACAGCACACTCCCAACACCAAGTGTAAGTTTGACTGCTTCGCCAACAGCACACTCCCAACACCTAGTGTAAGTGTGACTGCTTCGCCAACAGCACACTCCCAACACCTAGTGTAAGTGTGACTGCCTCGCCAACAGCACACTCCCAACACCTAGTGTAAGTGTGACTGCTTCGCCAACAGCACACTCCCAACACCAAGTGTAAGTTTGACTGCTTCGCCAACAGCACACTCCCAACACCT
The DNA here is from genome assembly GCA_025642075.2 of Ridgeia piscesae. Taxonomy (NCBI): domain Eukaryota; kingdom Metazoa; phylum Annelida; class Polychaeta; order Sabellida; family Siboglinidae; genus Ridgeia; species Ridgeia piscesae. Next base: position 45,607 of record JAODUO010001039.1, read on the forward strand.
AGTGTAAGTGTGACTGCTTCGCCAACAGCACACTCCCAACACCAAGTGTAAGTTTGACTGCTTCGCCAACAGCACACTCCCAACACCTAGTGTAAGTTTGACTGCTTCGCCAACAGCACACTCCCAACACCTAGTGTAAGTTTGACTGCTTCGCCAACAGCACACTCCCAACACCAAGTGTAAGTTTGACTGCTTCGCCAACAGCACACTCCGAACACCAAGTGTAAGTGTGACTGCTTCACCAACAGCACACTCCCAACACCTAGTGTACCAGGATCCTCTCGAATATGACATCGGCATTTGTTTGGTCAAGGGCACGGACGCCAAGATATTGTAACAAGCGTTAACAACATGCTTAATTATTCAGGTTATTATAATACAATACGCAGATGTCGGTTGAAATCACCTACAAAGTATTACCAGTCAGACGTACAAAGTATATTCACGGACATTTACGACAAATGCTGAAAGTGGAAACCAAGGTCTTTGTGGAGCTCTGCAGTTACAACCGACTCCAGGCACTCGTAGAAAACCTCCACACACGAACGGTGTGTGTAGATGGAGGCTCCATCCTCCGCTGACAGCCGCTGAGCCAAGGGACCACAGTCCTGACATAGGTTTAAAGACAGTATTACTTTACATGAATATATTAGTAAAACACACTGAAGCTAAAACCTGGTATAAACGAGTGATTTTACATAGTTTACTGTTATCTTGCAAACGATAAGAACAAGATCGATATGGATCTGAAATGTAGCACAAGAAATAAAAAATTGTTTCAACTCTTTAGTCCATGAGATGACCCAATAGGGCCTGCAAGTGGGTCACGATACATGGCGTGACTCCGCGCGACTGGAGCTTATTGGGGACTAAGCGAGACTAATTGGGGACTGGACACAAGAATAATATTCTAACGATGGATGACAGTTGTAGCTTCCGACTGATGAATACTAGGAAAATCAGTCCATAAATATCTTGTGTTATACGTTTCTTATCTTAAATGTCCTATTTAATATTGAGTTTACCACACTATCATAGGCACATAGCGATTTACGTAGTGCCGATAATCGACATGATGCTAAGCTGAATGTGTCTTTTACGGGATTTGCGTTTTACATTGCTGTACGTTGTGGTTTCGATAAGCACTTATATCTGACAAGTTGTCTAAATGCCCATAATCATAACACATGTATACATGTATACATGGCCCAAACAGGTCGTATTGCGCGAAAACTGGCACTCTTCATTATTAGTCAAGATCGCCAAACACAAGTACTTGCCGCTATTGCCATGGCAACCACCATAATAATCGATTAAAATTCATGATTTCCGTGATCATTGTCACCGGCAAAATGTTCCACTGCTTCTGCTTGTAATAATCCTTCGGACAATATAACTGAAATACGCTATTTCGAGACAGTTCGATTATTACGACCAAAACAAAACAAAGTCCTATATGTTAACATGGAGTATATAGACCTCCTGCCCCCAACTGCCCCCAGCCTCGTTTTCGCGCGCGAGACTTGCAGGCCCTATACAAATGAAAAAATATGAGGTGGATATGTTGTACTTGCATTCCAAACCTGAAGCTAGACTAAGGCAGCAAACTTCACGGTCAGGAGGCAGTGTTTCACCTGCGTAAGCACGGTCCTTAACTGGGTGATAATGGCCAACTTCGCCTGGTCATTCTGTGCAAGCAAGCAGTTGTTTCAGAAGCAATGCAGATCTGTCATGGTTGGCAGACATCTCGTGCTTTACCAGATCATCCTTCTTCAGCTTCTTGCAATCTTTTCCTGTAGCGAAAACGTTCCTCGCTTTTGCACGGATGCAAGTGCTACACTGGAAGACATGGTTGTCACTGTCTTGAATCAACTACAGAAAGTGAACAAACCAGTGTGCATTTATCAGTCATTTGCTGTTTCTTTCTTTCTGATTCTCCATTGTTGTCATCCACGCCTCTTTTATGATTAATAAACAGTATTCTGAACCACACAACTGCGAGAAACATTTTACGTGGAATTTAAACGGTTTGTTGTCGCAGGAATTGGCAGCACGCATACGATTGGTCATCGCAGAGAGCAATTAAATCATTGGCTTATCGCGGAACAATTATAGATTAGGGGCTACAAAAACAAACCCAGTGATTCACGCTGGTAATGCCACAGTGGGCTGTAAATAAGACCACAAAAGCATTTTGCCAAATTGGTGAAGACCCTCATGACCCTCCACATACAACTTCCCATTTCGTAAAGCTGGTCTTTTGTTGCACTATACAACTCCTTCTCATTCTCGCTGTTAACTCCACTTTTGTCAAGCCAGCCACGAGGTGGCATGGCGTCTTCCTGAGCTTCACCCACCTCACTCATCATTAATGCTCCACAGTCATCTCTGCCGTGAAATTGCACAATGATGTGTCAAAGTTGTTTCTCTTTAGCAGGTTGACAGTTCCGTTGGCATATTCAGTGGCACTGGTGCTGTCCTTCACCCCAAACATGTCCTGAAGACTCCCCCCGCTTATCTCTGGGTGCACCAAGCAGACGAACATTGAATGCACAGGAATAATGTCTCGGTTACATTCAAATGCATCTCAACTCTGGTGAGGTGGCACAGACAGTGCAGTATGACATGGTTAGGGATGCCGATGGTGCCAGCTTCCTAGACCACAGAGAACTTTGCCAGCGTCTTGGTCTCGCCCTGGTTGTTTAAATCACTGCCTAAACACGATCTCATTTTATTCACGGTTCACAGCAGACTGCAGATAAATGGACGGCACATTGTGGCTCTGTGGCTTCTGCTCTTCCATCTGTCGATATGTACCTGGCTATAGACAGTGGTGGATATGTGAATATGTATTGTGTGCTGCTTCACCTCCAGTGGTGGACATATCGCGCCTTCTATATTACCCCCAGTGCCTTCTACATAAACCCCCGTGCCTTCTACATAAACCCCCGTGCCTTCTACATAAACCCCCGTGCCTTCTACATAAACTCCGTGCCTTCTACATAAACCCCCGTGCCTTCTACATAAACCCCCGTGCCTTCTACATAAACCCCCGTGCCTTCTACATAAACCCCCGTGCCTTCTACATAAACCCCCGTGCCTTCTACATAAACCCCCCGTGCCTTCTACATAAACTCCGTGCCTTCTACATAAACTCCGTGCCTTCTACATAAACCCCCGTGCCTTCTACATAAACCCCCGTGCCTTCTACATAAACTCCGTGCCTTCTACATAAACCCCGTGCCTTCTACATAAACCCCCGTGCCTTCTACATAAACCCCCGTGCCTTCTACATAAACCCCCCGTGCCTTCTACATAAACTCCGTGCCTTCTACATAAACCCCCGTGCCTTCTACATAAACTCCGTGCCTTCTACATAAACTCCGTGCCTTCTACATAAACCCCCGTGCCTTCTACATAAACCCCCGTGCCTTCTACATAAACTCCGTGCCTTCTACATAAACTCCGTGCCTTCTACATAAACCCCCGTGCCTTCTACATAAACCCCCGTGCCTTCTACATAAACCCCCGTGCCTTCTACATAAACCCCCGTGCCTTCTACATAAACCCCCGTGCCTTCTACATAAACCCCCGTGCCTTCTACATAAACCCCCGTGCCTTCTACATAAACTCCGTGCCTTCTACATAAACCCCCGTGCCTTCTACATAAACCGTGCCTCTACATAAACCCGTGCCTTCTACATAAACCCCCGTGCCTTCTACATAAACCCCGTGCCTTCTACATAAACCCCCGTGCCTTCTACATAAACTCCGTGCCTTCTACATAAACCCCCGTGCCTTCTACATAAACCCCCGTGCCTTCTACATAAACCCCCGTGCCTTTGAGGCTCTTTTTGTGTATTGGTGTTACTAGTGCCTGGAGCCAGTCATCTGGAAGTTTGGAAGTGTTGTATGACTGCTGAAAAATGTGTGTGATAATTGGGGCTATTTCTGCTGCAGCCTCTTTGAGGACCCTAGCAGGTAATTCATCTGGGCCTGTAGCTTTATTTTGATTTAGGTTTTTCAATTGCTTAACTACTCCGTCTATCCCAATTTCGAGGAAGGGGATATCGGGGTAGATGGATGGAGCTAGTTAGGGGATGGGGTAGATTTCTTGGGTAAACTCGTAGCTGAATTGGTTGTTAAGGGTATTTGCTTTGTAACGATCATTTGTGATTATTTGGCCATTTGTTTGCAGTGTAGGGATGCCAATGCATTCTCGTTTGTTTGCTTTGATGAATGACCAGAATTGTTTTGGGTTTGTTTTTAGACTTTCTCCAATATGGTTATTTAGTCTGAGCAAGATTTGGCTGCAACTTTGCTAGCTTGTCTTCGGAATTGCATAAACGTTTCCCAGTCACTTACGTCCAGTTTTTTTTTTTTTTTTGTGGCATTTATTGCGTTTTCTTTGCATTCTTATCATTTCACGTGTAATCCAAGGGAGGTGCGCTTTTGCTTTGGTATTTCAACTAGGAATATTGCAGTCAATTAAGAATGGTCATATGAACAAATAATTTCGGATGTTGAACTGGTACTTACCCATGTTACTCGCGTAGCTCAATCAAAGTCGGTCTATGAAGCAGACACTGTCATGAAATTATAATGCTGATCTATGAATCTACCTACTGTTAGCACCAGATTTTGTCTCTGAATTACCAAATTAGGAACAACCATTGCTTGTTGCGTATAATTATTTTCTAAAAGTTTATTTATTTATTTGGGTTCTAGATTTACTGCAACACCCAGCAGTACAGGTGTCGCAGGTTTCTTCCTGCCACAAGATATGAGTGAAATAATCTTGAAAGCAGCTCTAAACCCAATACAAAGTCATACAAACAATAGTCACATTTTCACCAAGTGATCCTGTTGGGCACAGTAGGTGGGTTGTGATCTCAGTAGGTGGGTTGTGATCTTAGTAGGTGGGTTGTGATCTCAGTAGGTGGGTTGTGATCTCAAGGGGGTATCCAGAAGGATTGGCTGAGAAGTCCTGGGCAATGACCTCAGCCTGCAATTCAACTATTTGTCAGGACAGGGAAGTTTGAGAAAACTGCTCACAAATATATTTCAGTTCTATACCTTGTTGGTATAAGCAGCTAAGTTGCATGATTTATTTTCATCCCTGCCCCAGCATTGTTTAATGAAAAAACAAAAATTTGCCCCATCTTTGACCCTATGATGATATAAACAAACATATTTCACTGGAAGAAAACTGGAAGTCCTCTAAAAATGTGTTCAACCACAACTATGGTCACCTTAATTGTGGTAATGTCATGTAGGTGCGATTTCACTATCACGGGCTGGTGGAGGGGAGCGCAACAGTCATGCCGTGAAAAAATGGTAATGCTATTGTGCAAGTTTATTGTATGGCTAACAATTCTGCAGTGCAGTTATATCTACCAAATAGGCTGCACTTGGTGCAGGTGCAAAACTAGAACTAAGTAAGTCATATCTTGTGTCTCCTACACAAGATATATGTCGTATCTTGTGAAGGAGACTCTAGAACTAAGTCGTGTCTTGTGTAGGAGACTCTAGAACTAAGTCGTGTCTTGTGAAGGAGACTGTAGAACTAAGTCGTATCTTGTGTAGGAGACTGTAGAACTAAGTCGTATCTTATGTAGGAGACTGTAGAACTAAGTCGTATCTTGTGTAGGAGACTGTAGAACTAAGTCGTATCTTGTGTAGGAGACTGTAGAACTAAGTCGTATCTTGTGTAGGACACTGTAGAACTAAGTCGTATCTTATGTAGGAGACTGTAGAACTAAGTCGTATCTTGTGTAGGAGACTGTAGAACTAAGTCGTATCTTGTGTAGGACACTGTAGAACTAAGTCGTATCTTGTGTAGGAGACTCTAGAACTAAGTCGTATCTTATGTAGGAGACTGTAGAACTAAGTCGTAACTTGTTAAGGAGACTCTAGAACTAAAGTCGTATCTTGTGTAGGAGACTCTAGATCTAAGTTGTATCTTGTGTAGGAGACTGTAGAACTAAGTCGTATCTTGTGTAGGAGACTCTAGATCTAACTCGTATCTTCAGTAGGAGACTCTAGAACTAAGTCGTATCTTGTGTAGGAGACTCTAGAGGCGATCTGGCAATCCTGACATTCTAACAAAGAACCGGAAAATCTTACCTCCGTCGACGCCACAAATCGATCGAGCCAGAACACGTGAAAATCGCCAACGATCCACACCAATTCCCGGCTCGAAGCCATAACTGATACAAACCTCGAAGAAAGGATGCGGGAAACAAAATGACGACGCAGCTGCCTTCTTTGTTTCCTCGTGGTTTGACCGGTGGAAAAACCCTGTATCAAACTCAACGAAGTAGGAAATCAGACTAAGAAACGAAGAAACTAATCTAGTATAAATTTACCACTAAACCAAACTACGCAAAACAAAATGTGAATAATATAAAACAACAAATCTGGAAAACTAATGTAATGAGCAGTTGGCATAGAATTTTGAAATAATGAGGTCGAACCCGCTTCAACTATTGCTTTTATACTGCTATCTGGCGCGCATGCGCAAATCATGTAGCCTCGTAACCAAAACCCATAACGCTTATGTTGCGCCTTCCACATAAACCGTAGTATGTCCCTATTAGATAGATACATACATCCATATATATACTTGGAAGTAGCACTAATGACAAATATTTTTAATGTTCTATTACTAGTTCTGAAAACGTTTGTAACTTGCCTTATTTCTGTCCCAGGTACCCGTCATGTTTGCAATGACGAGCGGTAAAAGGAAGCGCGACTACAAGAAGGTCATGCAGGCTGTGCTGCATCTTCTCTGAGCAACCTGCTGTGGAACGCCTCGTGATCGACTTTGAAGCTGCCAAGTGACGAGCTATCCACCAGGTAAATAATTGCTTCTTTCTATGGCATCATACCGGTACATATCAAATACAGTCATCAATACAGCACTGTACAAACTGTAATTTAGTTTGAAACAAACGTTGTTATTCATAAGGTAGATAGCAACGTGATCATCGTAGGCCTACAAGTATAACTATAAAATATATTACGGTAGGTAGTAACGATTAAAAAAATTCAGTAGTTATCATAACAATCCTATATGAAAACAGAATTACAAATAAATAGCGTTTTTGCATCAATTAGGTTTTCTAGATGGCCGCAATAATATAAAATACATGTTTTTTTCTGGTGCGCTGCAGACCAGCTGCTATCTGCCTGTGCGAAGGTTGCAATATTTCTTAAATATTGTTGGCATATCCATAATATTATGTGTAATGTTGTTGTGACCGATATATAAAATTGGATGTTATATGTTTATTAGGTGCTTCCTGATGTGCATCTCCAGGGATGCTCCTTCCGTTGGACCCAGGCCATCTGGCGAAAAACTCAGGAAATAGGTCTGGCAGTAGCGTGCCGCCAGGACCCGGGAACGCGACACATCTGCCACCGACTCCTTGCCCTGCCACTCCTGGCAGCCGATGACATTGAAGGTGCATTTCATCGGCTGAGCAACCGGGCAACGACGGACCACCTGGAGCATCTGTTCAGATGTGTGCTCACCACGTGGGTTGACAGCAACTTGTGCCCCCCCCCCCGAGCGTGGTCCGTGTTTGGCAAGTCGATCAGGACCAACAACGACGTAGAGGGTTGGCACTGGCGCCTCAACGAACGTGCAAAGAACGGCCAGGCCAACCTGTACAGCCACACGGCAGACCAGCTGCTAGCTGCCTGGTTGAAGGTCCACAGACCTGTGTAGAAACGTGTGTGTGATGTAGTAGAATATAGATGTGTGTGTGTGTGTATATATATATATATATATATATATATATATATATATATATATAATAATATATATATATATATATATATATATATATATATATATATATATATATATATATATATATATATATTATAGTGGTGCCATTGTTGGTGTTAGGGTCCCACCAACGGCGACAAACCGAAACGGCGACACAACCAAAACGCCGTTTTGGCGTGTCGCTGTTTTGGATTTGTCGCCGTTTTGACTTGTATCCGGTGGCGCCACTATAACTGCGTGTCCATGCTGGCGGTGTGACTGTGGTATGTTTCTGTATTGTTTTATATTTATTTAATAATATTTTTTATATATAATTATTCCAATAAACCATAGATATGTCTATATTGTATACATACCTTTCGCAAAGATGTGGTTTATGTATTGGCAATTTATTATTTGCAAAATATATACACTGCGTGCGTGCGGTTTAGTGGTGACTGTGTAGTGGTTACCACATGGGCCTGATGAGGCTAGGGCCTGACACGCTATAGCCTCGATTAACCAGACTCCGTGAGGTGGCAGCACTTTTCAGCCACTCAACTCTTCTCGGCGTAGTTACGCAGCCGACCGAGAGTCGGTTAAGCGAGACTAGACACGCTGGTGTCTCGAGTTCAACAATCGGCTAGGACAGGGTCGGCATGTCATATTTCAACATTCCGCAAACCCTGGCCCGCGGACAGTTGTCGACTTGGCCGCGCGACACAGCTGCAGTAAGAATTGTAAATTGTCGAGAACAACAGAACATTGGCATGTTCTACTCGACCACAGACTGACTGTGGAGTTCTGCTTTGTAGCATGATATTCTTTTTCGGACATATGAGTACGTTGAATATGCAATTTCAAGGTAATTAAAACATGACTAACAGTGCCTGTTTATGAAGCCGTGGATGCGTGTTTCGATACAAAATGTCGCATTTCAAATATTTGCCAAAAGGGCACTTTCTGTATTTCCTAGATAGTGTTCATAGGTCATTTTCGCTGCGAAGTCATCGCGCATACTACGGGAGAATATTTTAAACTTAGACCCTATAAGAATTTAAAAAGTCTAATTGTCCAGAATAGAAAATATCGCGCTTGTATTTGTGATTAAAGTGCTGATTGTCAAGACTGCCCCGAACATGTGTATGGTTGGGACATTTTGGTGGCATTTGATCGAGTTAGATTCCTAGCGCCGTATTACACTTAAGACTTCCATCGATATCGGTGGACGGTGGTTTTAGAGTTGCTAATTAACTGTCTGCTCATTACAAGCAGTAGCTGCCTAGTTTGTGGTAGACTTGGCACCGTCGTCGCTTTGGTTATAAATGTTTTCTTAATTGGTATTTAAATAATGTGATTTGTTTGTTGTTTAGACGTGGTCCAGTATACTACAAAACACACGTTATAATTAATTGCACACAATTTGGCCAACGCCTAAAGAGGTTTGCAGAGTGCAGTTATATTTCTGCGTCTCAATATTGGTGTAGTGGTTTTTTGTTAAGCACTCGCGTACAAATGTTCATTTTAATAGCTGTCAAATAATGTGGAATAAGGTTTAGAGTTGGGGTTTAGGTTAGGGTTAGGTTGAAGGTACTGTTGAAAAGATTGACATTAGGTGTTTTACATGCATGTGTAAGCGAGTGGTTAGCAAGAAGCCACTACCCAACATTGGGGATTGTGAGTCAGTCGGCACTCGGTAGATCACGTTAACGTCGGTCACGTTTCATATTGCGACGTAAAAGAATCGCTGAGGCAACAAGCATGCCCTGGCAGTGACCACCACCATTGTCAGCATAGAAAGGTCGGTTTTGTGCTAATGTTCTAAAAAGGCTGACTAGTTGAATGACAGCTCAATGTAACCACAGTATATGAGGACAAACCAGTTGATAGAACGTTGCCGAGTGCTGGAGACAACATTTTCTATCGCATATTCACTGCTGAGCAACTGCCGCTGCCTTGTCGTAACTAGGTTGTTTATGCCCCACCGCGTGGCGCCACTGGCCATTTATACGACTACGTGTGTACTCGGAATTCCGTGTATATGTAAGCAGTACAACTGATTGTTGTAAGGAACACGTGCTGGAGGTAACGAACACAACCTATCTTATCTGCAGTTACGATTGCTCAAACAGGGGACCTAGTGCTTGTATTGTGGCATGACTGATTTGTGTCTGTTTTCTTTACTACCAGTAATGAGTTTTGAATCACGACACAGATAAATAGCACCCGTCGAACTATTATACTATATGTATACAATCATGTTTGTGCATCAGTCTGCGTTGGTCGCCGAAGGTAGTAACTGGTACTGGCACTCGAAGAATGCTGAATAAAAACACACAAACAACAAGGCATGTTCGATTACGGTCTATCATGTTCAGCCAAATGACAAAGAACACGCACATTTTATGATTTGACGGTCCACATCCTCATTAATGGGTCTACATTTAAAACTCGGGTGACCCGTAACAAGAATTGGCGGACGGATATAAAAGTTAACGAAAACTCGAATGTCAACTGCTCATATTATGTTCATCAACGATATATGATGTTGCCCCGATACTTACCATGCATGAAGTATTGCCACGTAACTGACACGTCCCAGATATTTTATATCTTTCTTACTCGCGTCCGGAATATTTGATGTTTTACTCATTCATTCATTCATTCATTCATTCATTCATTCATTCATTCATTCATTCATTCATTCATTCACTCACTCACCCAATCATTCATTCACTCTCATAACAACCAATCTCTCCCTTCCTGTCAATATGCTGCCTACTCAGTGATTCCACAAGCACGTCTTGTGTAGTTCCCAACCTGCTGTTGGACGCAGGATAGGGCAGGCAAAGTGCTTACGTGAGCCAAAACGCCTGCGCTAATATTGAAGTTATTACACGTTTAGAAACATCGACTGGTGTGTTATACGGATGCTGCGATCGGACAAAGTCGAAGTTGGCATGATCGATAGAAGTTGCGACGTCCAATTGAATAGTTGCATATTTGAACGAATCCTTATAAAACTCGTGTGAATGTATGTTGTGTGTGACACATCAACGAACAGTTAGAGCAGTTAGTAACCATGGCATGACTAAAGATGTGTGTTGTTGATTAACCGAAACGCACAGTGGACCTATTTTGCAAATTAGTAGGACATGTTGTATTTCGTATTGTACTTGCACGGACGTAGAGTGAGAAACATTTGTAAAAGACTAAACAATTTGTAATATTTTCAAATATTGTACTTGCACGGATGTTGAGTGAGAAACATTTGTAAAAGACTAAACAATTTGTAAATTTTCAAATATTGTACTTGCACGGATGTAGAGTGAGAAACATTTGTAAAAGACTAAACAATTTGTAATATTTTCAAATATTGTACTTGCACGGATGTAGAGTGAGAAACATTTGTAAAAGACTAAACAATTTGTAATATTTTCAAATGAGCGTTTTGCCTCGGCCAAGGGGCAAAATGCCCACTAGCCTTAAATTTTAGTATAGCCATTTCTCTCGAGTCAACTCTTAGTAATGTCTCTAACACTATGGTTTTTGATTGTACATTGCTGTAGCAAAGTTATGGTAGGCCAGCGTTCAGATACGGCTATTCAGTGCGTGGTTACGAAGCAGTGTGCTTCATGTGGGCGTTATGCCCTGCCCTACCCTACACACTAAAGGCATCTCCGTCTGTGTTTATTGTTATGAACGGGATGACGTTGTTGAGACGGTTGCCTTTAAATCGCAACTAATTTTAATAAACGTGCGACGCGGCCACTACACGCAGGTGACCTTATAAAAGTGACATACGTCTATTTAATTACGTCTACTTAATTAAAGTTCCAGTTCCCAGGCTTCAGCAGTTTCTCAATTACCTTCGACGTTATGACTGCGCCCAAAGATTTTTGGCGCGAAAGTAGCGCGTTATTAATTTTCCAAGTCCGTGCATTTACCTGTTTCCCGAATTCACTTTGTCTGCGCGCGTGCTGACCGAATGACAGCCGACAGCAGCGATATTTCTGACTCTACACTTTGTGTTTGCTGTGAGTGTTGACGATCGACTAATCCTCTCCATTGTTTATAGTTTGTATGTAGAAGTCCTGTAGGTGAAGTAGGACTCTTTTCGTACCATGTTGGCGGACTATTTATTATTTTTATTTCTGATGGCCTCTGCGCACGTTTCTACTTGATGCTTTTTTCGTTACGTGACTTGTAAACTTTGCTTTATGTGCTCTAGTTTTATTCACAAGTTTTCGTTTTGACTATTCTCAGGTTGTTGTTGTTGTTGTTGTTGTTGTTTTCATATTCAGTTCACGGTATTCTCGGCGTTCTTCTGAGAAAAAAAAGTAAAAAAAAATCAGTAACCTAAGTTTTTGTAAGAGAAAAGACAAAGGGCACAGACGTGATTGAACAAAGGAGAAGACATTGAGGAAGGCCGACGAGACGTTGGAGAGACGAACTAGACGACTACTGGAAGAGTACCATCTGGCAGAGGATAGCACAAGATAGACAGATGTGGAAGCAGCATGCTGGGGCCTTCGCCCACGCATAGGACACTACGGCTGCACAATGATGTTGATAATGTTTTGTGATACTTTTTAGCAAGGATGTATTAGCATGGCCGTGTGGGTTCTATATAACATCACAATACATATACTCTACATGCAAGTGATATGCCTGTATGAAATCTCATACATGGATAGTGGAAATATAAAACATTTACATTTCTGAATAGCATTAACCCATAATCACACCTGACGACAAGCAAAGTGACCCGTATAATTGGGCGCGACCTCCGTCTTGTCGGAAAGGCAAAGTCGCTATAGACGTCTTAGTACACAATCTTTGGCAAAACACCTCACGGGTAAGCCTACTGCCAGATATAAGTCGTGACCGGACAAATCAGGGGTTTTCTCTGGTATGTTTGATTGTAAACAAAGTCGGTTTCAATACCCACTGAATATAAGAGGAAGCGGATTAGAAGTTTGTTCGATTTCGGTGATACTGACGAGACGATTAGGTTATTTGTCTGTAGCAGTTGGCAAGTAAAACTTGCTGGCGCCAGAAACATCAAATCGCACGGCCTTCGCACTTGAGGTTCACCCCAAATAACATCGACTCTGTCCAAAATCTTGTCTTGTACACGTTCCCATCTTTGTTCCATCATGTACACGTTCTCCTTGTTCCGTCCTGTACACGTTCTCCTTGTTCCCTCCCGTACACGTTCTCCTTGTTCCGTCCTGTACACGTTTTCCTTGTTCCGTCCCGTACACGTTCTCCTTGTTCCGTCCCGTACACGTTCTCCTTGTTCCGTCCTGTACACGTTCTCCTTGTTCCGTCCCGTGCACTTTCTCACCTTTTTTCCATCATGTACATGTTCTCCTCCTTGGTCCGTCTGTGCACTTTCTTACCCTTGTTCCATCATGTACATGTTCTCCTCCTTGGTCCGTCTGTGCACTTTCTTACCCTTGTTCCATCATGTACATGTTCTCCTCCTTGGTCCGTCTGTGCACTTTCTTACCCTTGTTCCATCATGTACATGTTCTCCTCCTTGGTCCGTCTGTGCACTTTCTTACCCTTGTTCCATCATGTACATGTTCTCCTCCTTGGTCCGTCTGTGCACTTTCTTACCCTTGTTCCATCATGTACATGTTCTCCTCCTTGGTCCGTCTGTGCACTTTCTTACCCTTGTTCCATCATGTACATGTTCTCCTCCTTGGTCCGTCTGTGCACTTTCTTACCCTTGTTCCACCATGTACATGTTCTCCTCCTTGGTCCGTCTGTGCACTTTCTTACCCTTGTTCCATCATGTACATGTTCTCCTCCTTGGTCCGTCCTGTACACGTTCTCCTTATTCCGTCCCGTACACTGTGTCAGTGTCGTGTACAACATTGCCGATTCTATCCTCTCATCCTCCCTATTTTCCCAAAGTCCCTAACGACACTCACGCAATCTAAAACAAGGAGAACTAGGGTCTCCCGAAACATTGGGTATATTATGTGTAACGTGTCTGACTGATTATCGATAAACCAACCATCCTCGTGAAACGTGTCGTTCCACTGGCAGTCTCACCTCCAGCACTTCCTGTACACTTCAAGTGTCTACTCGTTTCACTCGCGTATTTCTTCTCGTGCGGTTGCTGCAGCAAATTTGGTCTATCGATATTTTCCGACTCGGCGTCGAGTCGAGTATTGTATACTGCGCTATATAAGAACTTACGTTTTAGGTTGGCGTGCCACCGTAGGGGTGCACGTGCAGTTTGTCCTTCACTTTCCTCCACGTATTCGGCCTAGTGTGTGTTCACCTGCAAATGTAACTACCCGATCCACCGTTCGCACACGTCGCCCCTCCAAGGTGTGTTTCACGATCTTAAATATTCTCTGTTTCACGACGTTACAGCCAGTTCTTTGTCTGCAGTACAACTCACAACGCGAATGTCCTTTCCAGAAATACATCTCTATTTCAATACTTGGAAACATCTTCTGCTCAACGGTGTGTTCCAGGATGTTTCGCCATCGACAGATCGCAGCTGCCGGAGATGTTAATCATAATGCGATTACAAACAGTGGAGGGTGACATTTACACTTAATTATTACCATATACCCCATTCACGCACTCATCAGTTTTGTTTTATTCCTTCCATCATCTTCATCTGCCTCGGAGAATCGCATCCACCCCATAGTGTCCATTATTTCTTCTCACGGAAATATGCTGTGCACTTCCTTAAGATGTACGTCATCTCCAAACTCTCGGGAATCTTAGCTTGTTGACGATAATTTCATTCCAGGTGAAAATCACGTGTACTGTAGTCGACTTCTTCTGAAAGTAGTGCCATCTCCAATGTCTCACTGCAACATATTCCGCACTTTACTGGCAACAGGTCTAGATTTCGTTATTTAAACATATTAATTCGATATCAATCAATATGCTTAGTAAAAACGTCAATCTACATAAGCCAAATACGTCGGAGAAATCATCCGGATTCCTCGAGATTTCCTTCACTAGATTCCCTTCATCCCGTCACATGTGGACTGGCCCAGTCCTATGTGTATTTAAGCCAGTTTGGTTTGTTTCAAACAGTTCGTAGCAGGGTCGGTAAATGTACACAGATCTACTCCGTTGACCTGGGAGTATTTCTTCTGCCGTGTCTGTCTTCTCTTGCCGCTGTGCTTCTTGCAATACTAATGTTGAGGCAATGTTAGAACTCACGTAGTGTTACGCCAAAACATTAAGCGCCACTTTCTCTACAAACCTCCCCTATTGAAATTACCCAAGCTGCGGGCGTACACACGTGTTTGACTGACAGATCACAGAATAAAGCGCGGGCCTGGACACGTTATCGGTTAGTGATCTGCGTTGCCATTATGGAGTGTGCGCTAATGTGAGTCATTGTCGGTAATTATAGTGTTCACGTTTTACGCTGTGGTGTGCCTAGGAATATACAATAACACTGGCACATAATAACATTGCCACGAACTTTCTTCTCTCCGCGTACTAAATGCATATGGTCGTCTTGTCGGATTTCGTTCGGCTTCCGGATAAAATATTTGCAACTGCGAAGTATTTCACATTCCGAATAATAAAAATAATAAGCGTGTTTATGCGCGATAGATCCAAGTAAAATATTCGCTCAAAGGCGAACATCAAAATAATTTAAGGTTATTCAGCAAAATAAATTAATAAAATATAATTAGTCTGTATAATTTGTAGTTTGAGTTTTAAAATATATTAGCTAAGCTATATATTAAATATATAGGTACCTAATTATAATGTGTGTGTACATACATATTATACATATTGATATCCATAACAATATTAATTATATCGTACATTAAAACGGAGGAAATTAACACATTCACGTTATTCATTGTGCGTGGTTATTCATGTTGAGATATAGTAAAAGAGCTGAATGTGCTGTGTCCTCATGCAGCCCATTCCACGATGTGGCCGCGTCTTGCCTACAGCAACGATCGTAGTTCAATGTAAGTGACCGTGTGCGCGTGGCAGGCTCAGAGAACTAACATCTGCTGAATATTGAGCAGAGTGCACACGAGTAGAGAGGTTACGATATAGTGATGTGTACATGTGTCCGATTGTGAGGGAGCTTCTTAGTCGTAAGTTCAGCCTCAATCAGGTCAGCATACGGGTCGACTACATCCCCCTCCTGTACACTACACCCTGTCTCTTGTACACTACACCCCCTCCTGTACACTACACCCAGTGTCCTGTACAATACACCCCCCCTGTACACTAAACCCAGTCTTCTGTACACTACACCCCCGTCCTGTACACTACACCCTGTCTCTTGTACACTACACCCCCTCCTGTACACTACACCCAGTGTCCTTTACGATACACCCCCTCCTGTACACTAAACCCAGTCTCCTGTACACTACACGCCCCTCCTGTACACTACACCCAGATTCCTTTACAATACACCCCTCCTGTACATTAAACCCAGTCTCCTGTACACTACACCCCCCTTCTGTACACTAAACCTAGTCTCCTGTACACTACACCCAATCCCCTATAAAGTACACCAAATCACCCGTAGAATACATCCAATCCCCAGTAGACTACACCAATTCCTGTATACTACACCTAGTCCCATGTAGACTACACCCAATCCCTGTAGAATACACCCAGTCCCATCTAGACTACACCTAATCCCTGTAGACGACACCCAGTCCCATCTAGACTACACCTAATCCCTGTAGACTACACCCAGTCCCATCTAGACTACACCTAATCCCTGTAGACTACACCCAGTCCCATCTAGACTACACCTAATCCCTGTAGACTACACCAGTCCCATCTAGACTACACCTAATCCCTGTAGACTACACCCAGTCCCATCTAGACTACACCTAATCCCTGTAGACTACACCCAGTCCCATCTAGACTACACCTAATCCCTGTAGACTACACCCAGTCCCATAGACTACACGTACCCGTAGACTACAGTCATTAACTACACCAATCCCTGTAGCTACACCCAGTCCCATCTATACTACACCTAATCCCTGTAGACTACACCCAGTCCCATCTAGACTACACCTAATCCCTGTAGACTACACCCAGTCCCACTACACACTAATCCCTGTAGACTACACCCAGTCCCATAGACTACAGGGATTAGGTGTAGTGTACAGGGATTAGGTGTAAACTACACCCAATCCCTGTAGACTACTATCCCTGTAGGCTACACCCAATCCCTGTAGGATACACCGAATCCCATGTAGAATTCACCCGATCCCTGTAAACTACGCCCAATCCCTGCAGACTACACCCAATCCATGTAGACTACACTCAGTCCCATGTAGACTACACCCAATCCCTGTAACTACACACTAGTCCCCTATACTACACCCAGTCCCATGGTGACTACACATAGTCCCTATACTACACCCAGTCCCACGTAGACTACACCTAGTCCCCTATACTACACCAAATTCCATGTAGACAACACTTAGTCCCCTATATTGCACCTAATCCCATGTAGATTACACCAATTCCCTGTTGACTACACCCAATCCATATAGACTACACCCAATCCCTGTTGACTACACCCAATCCATATAGACTACACCCAATCCCTGTTGACTACACCCAATCCATATAGACTACACCCAATCCCTGTTGACTACACCCAATCCATATAGACTACACCCAATCCTGTTGACTACACCCAATCCATATAGACTACACCCAATCCATATAGACTACACCTAATCCCTGTTGACTACACCCAATCCATATAGACTACACCCAATCCATATAGACTACACCCAATCCCTGTTGACTACACCCAATCCATATAGACTACACCCAATCCCTGTTGACTACACCCAATCCATGATTGACTACACCCAATCCATATAGACTACACCCAATCCTGTTGACTACACCCAATCCATATAGACTACACCCAATCCCTGTTGACTACACCCAATCCATATAGACTACACCCAATCCCTGTTGACTACACCCAATCCATATAGACTACACCCAATCCCTGTTGACTACACCCAATCCATATAGACTACACCCAATCCCTGTTGACTACACCCAATCCATATAGACTACACCCAATCCATATAGACTACACCCAATCCCTGTTGACTACACCCAATCCCTGTTGACTACACCCAATCCATATAGACTACACCCAATCCGTGTTGACTACACCCAATCCATATAGACTACACCCAATCCATATAGACTACACCCAATCCCTGTTGACTACACCCAATCCATATAGACTACACCCAATCCTGTTGACTACACCCAATCCATATAGACTACACCCAATCCCTGTTGACTACACCCAATCCATATAGACTACACCCAATCCGTGTTGACTACACCCAATCCATATAGACTACACCCAATCCCTGTTGACTACACCCAATCCCTGTTGACTACACCCAATCCATATAGACTACACCCAATCCCTGTTGACTACACCCAATCCATATAGACTACACCCAATCCATATAGACTACACCCAATCCATATAGACTACACCCAATCATGACACAATCCATATAGACTACACCCAATCCATATAGACTACACCCAATCCATATAGACTACACCCAATCCATATAGACTACACCCAATCCATATAGACTACACCCAATCCATATAGACTACACCCAATCCATATAGACTACACCCAATCCATATAGACTACACCCAATCCATATAGACTACACCCAATCCCTATAGACTACACCCAATCCATATAGACTACACCCAATCCATATAGACTACACCCAATCCATATAGACTACACCCAATCCATATAGACTACACCCAATCCATATAGACTACACCCAATCCTGTTGACTACACCCAATCCATATAGACTACACCCAATCCATATAGACTACACCCAATCCATATAGACTACACCCAATCCTATTGACTACACCCAATCCATATAGACTACACCCAATCCCTGTTGACTACACCCAATCCATATAGACTACACCCAATCCATATAGACTACACCCAATCCATATAGACTACACCCAATCCATATAGACTACACCCAATCCATATAGACTACACCCAATCCTGTTGACTACACCCAATCCATATAGACTACACCCAATCCATATAGACTACACCCAATCCATATTGACTACACCCAATCCATATAGACTACACCCAATCCATATAGACTACACCCAATCCATATAGACTACACCCAATCCCTGTTGACTACACCCAATCCATATAGACTACACCCAATCCTGTTGACTACACCCAATCCATATAGACTACACCCAATCCATATAGACTACACCCAATCCCTGTTGACTACACCCAATCCATATAGACTACACCCAATCCATATAGACTACACCCAATCCCTGTTGACTACACCCAATCCATATAGACTACACCCAATCCTGTTGACTACACCCAATCCATATAGACTACACCCAATCCATATAGACTACACCCAATCCCTGTTGACTACACCCAATCCATATAGACTACACCCAATCCGTGTTGACTACACCCAATCCATATAGACTACACCCAATCCCTGTTGACTACACCCAATCCATATAGACTACACCCAATCCATATAGACTACACCCAATCCTTGACTACACCCAATCCCTGTTGACTACACCCAATCCATATAGACTACACCCAATCCCTGTTGACTACACCCAATCCATATAGACTACACCCAATCCGTGTTGACTACACCCAATCCATATAGACTACACCCAATCCGTGTTGACTACACCCAATCCATATAGACTACACCCAATCCGTGTTGACTACACCCAATCCATATAGACTACACCCAATCCATATAGACTACACCCAATCCTGTTGACTACACCCAATCCATATAGACTACACCCAATCCGTGTTGACTACACCCAATCCATATAGACTACACCCAATCCATATAGACTACACCCAATCCCTGTTGACTACACCCAATCCATATAGACTACACCCAATCCCTGTTGACTACACCCAATCCATTTGACTACACCCAATCCTGTTGACTACACCCAATCCATATAGACTACACCCAATCCCTGTTGACTACACCCAATCCATATAGACTACACCCAATCCTGTTGACTACACCCAATCCATATAGACTACACCCAATCCCTGTTGACTACACCCAATCCATATAGACTACACCCAATCCATATAGACTACACCCAATCCACTGTGACTACACCCAATCCATATAGACTACACCCAATCCCTGTTGACTACACCCAATCCATATAGACTACACCCAATCCCTGTTGACTACACCCAATCCATATAGACTACACCCAATCCCTGTTGACTACACCCAATCCCTGTTGACTACACCCAATCCCTGTTGACTACACCCAATCCATATAGACTACACCCAATCCCTGTTGACTACACCCAATCCATATAGACTACACCCAATCCCTGTTGACTACACCCAATCCATATGGACTACACCCAATCCCTGTTGACTACACCCAATCCATATAGACTACACCCAATCCCTGTTGACTACACCCAATCCATATAGACTACACCCAATCCCTGTTGACTACACCCAATCCCTGTTGACTACACCCAATCCATATAGACTACACCCAATCCTGTTGACTACACCCAATCCATATAGACTACACCCAATCCCTGTTGACTACACCCAATCCATATAGACTACACCCAATCCCTGTTGACTACACCCAATCCATATAGACTACACCCAATCCCTGTTGACTACACCCAATCCATATGGACTACACCCAATCCCTGTTGACTACACCCAATCCATATAGACTACACCCAATCCCTGTTGACTACACCCAATCCATATAGACTACACCCAATCCCTGTTGACTACACCCAATCCATATGGACTACACCCAATCCCTGTTGACTACACCCAATCCATATAGACTACACCCAATCCCTGTTGACTACACCCAATCCATATAGACTACACCCAGTACGTGCTATTGGCTTCTCACTACAGAAACAACGACACTGTGAATTAAGCGGGTTTTGTTTGTCCCGACTGCCTGTCGATAACATCAAGACATGTACATTGTTCATCAGATTAGAGTTCAAAGTGTGCATAAAATAACTGCGAAGTATTGTTTCTGACGTTTACTGATATACACAGGCAAGCACACGGATTGGTTTGACAAAAAATGTACAAATTGAAGTAATTATCAAAAAGACACGTCTATGATCGTTAACATGAGTGCCGCCCGGTCTCTGCATAAGCACTCCAGTGTCTAGACGTCTAATTAGCGGGTACTACTAATCAGGATAACACCAGTAATAATACCAACAGTAATTGTTGGTGGTTCTTTGGACTGTGACAAAGGGAATCTGGCCATTTACACTCAGTCACTGGCCTTATTAACGAATAACGAGACGACCGTATTATAGGGGCGAATGTGGCCTTTTTTCTATGGTCCTTACTGATCCAAAGAGATTGCGAGTTGACCCAATACCGAGGTTTCAATGTACACCACATATCAGGGTACACGTCAGGGGTAGAGCTTCGGACTCTCGACTAAGAGGATCCGTGTTCGAATCATGTGCTGCGTTGTTAAAACCTTGGGCATATTGTTTTCACTCTACATTGTTCCAGTTTACTCAGCTATATAAATGAGTACCTGGCAATAGACAGTTGTGGATATGTATACGAGCAGCCTTCGCGCATTAAATGTAGCATATAGCTGGATGCTTCCCATATAAGTTGAGATGGTGTCTGATTGAACATGTGTGTCAGGGATACCGCGCTATATAAGAACTCGCCTTTGTTCTACAGTCCGTGGTGAGGCACTGGAGGGAGTCATTAAATAGTGGTGCTTGAATTAAACATTGTTGCGTCATTTTGTTAAGATACATCAAAATCATATCGACCGCGTTAGACATTCGATCGCAAACACACTCCAAAACAGCCTCGTCTATAGAACGTCTTCAAAATACCCCCTTGGCAGCAACCATCTTTAAATTACCTTTTTTGACTGCTAATATCTTCAAACTACCCCCTCGAATGCAAACGTCTTCAAACGACCCCATTTACAGCAAATATCTCTGTAAACAACCTCCTTTACAGCAAATATCTCTAA
>JAODUO010001039.1:72500-85000 GCA_025642075.2 Ridgeia piscesae
ATATATATATATATACGTATATAATATATATATATATATATCATAATATATATATATATATTATATTATATATATATATAATATATATAAAATATATTATATATATATACATATACGTATATATATAATATATATATATAAAATATATAATATATATATATATATATATATATATATATATATAATTCCAAAATTAAAGCTCCTTTTCTTATAGAAAGCAGTCTTACTTCTAATGTTTCCTTGGGTATAGGTGTATTTGCATAGATTGTGTTGTCTTCTGTCTGTACTCCGAGTTTCGAGAGCATGTTGAGGACACTCGGGGCACACACTTCCGCATCATGTCTACACATTACTAACAGCGAGACTCGGCCCGACTTCGGAACTGCCCCGATGGACTGACGTGGGTTTGTTTTACTTGAAATTACTTTCGTATCAATGCAATTCTACAGAATAAAACATTAATGGAAAGTGTCGTTGAGTGAGACGTGTGTCAAGATTAAATGTGAAAATGTGTGTTTTTATAATGTCCGAGCTCATAAAATGGCATGTAGGGTATAGATCTTGTTTATTTTTTGCAGTATTGTTTAACAGTTAAATTGGCTTTGTTGTGGGACATGTAGAATAGACACAACACTGACAGAAGACTTTGACTTTGACAATTGTTGTTTGTGCAGATATATTATTTATTGTGTTAAGGTTTATGCGAACGACGCATCAGGTTTTCCGTTAATAGCAAGCTGGCAGCACGTCCACGATTAAAATTTCCGTTTTTTTTCTGTTAATGTGTCAAGTATATTTTGCTGCGGTTCACTCATGACTAACCATTACGGTATTCATACACAATATTTTACAATCGGTATCATTTAAACATCTACATGAACCAGTCTCGGGTAATGTAGTAATATTGAATACCAACCCGCTCATTATATCTAATCATATATATATTTAAAATATATATATATATATATATATATATATATATATATATATATATATATATATATATATATATATCCATTCATATCTAATCATATATGTATATATATATATAAACCAACATATTCTATCTCCTAAATATCTACCAGTGTGTGTAGCAAATTACTCATTCACAGATGTGATAACGTATGCGCCAATGTTTGATACGACAGCACATGAATTGAGCCCGGCTTGCTCCGTCCCGCTCACGGCCGGATAAGGACAGACTGCAATGAATGGGCGGAAGTATTGGTTTCCTCAGAGTACGGCTAACTGCCTTATTTTGATGCTATCGTCAAACATCGTAAGTAGGGGGATTGCCCGCAGTCAAGGTGTTTAGTGTTTAACAGTGCATTCTACTTGCTGGCGGGGTGTGAGTACTGGAGCGTGTCAACAAGCCAAGCGTGTCCACAAGCCGAGGCGTCATGCAGGCAGCGCGTAGAAAGCCCCGTCGCACTGACGTGATCTCGTAATGCACTGAAGCGAAGTCTAACACTGGCCTGTGGTCAGTACAAGGCACTTGCACTCAGTGTGTAATACTACGTACTTGACCCACGAGACTTGCGTATCCATAGTAACAACGACGGCAACAACACAAATGACGACAACAACAATAACAATGACGATAATACCAACAACATTAACAATGATGGTAACAACGACATCAATGATGACGACGATGATAACAATAACAACAACAACGGTAGAGACGATGGCAACTACAAAATGATCCCAACTACAAATTGATTTATTCGGAAGTTTGTGCTGGTAAATTGACTAACATCAAAATGAACTACATAAAATATTCCCTTCCTTACATGGTGATGGTCACTGATGGTCACTTTGATTGATTTACTTACGTGTATTTCTATATTTTATGTTACTGTGTGGCAATCGTCAGTAAAGCACAATATTTTATGAATAAAATTGTTTTGGTAGTTAATACAATTTAAAAAAAATTCATTTGCACAAAGGTTTGGTTACAGTTGATTTAGTATTCTGCGCTACCGAGCAATATATATGTACAGTAAACCTGTAATATAATTAATTCGCTTTCTTAGTAACGAATTCTCGCTGATAACGAACACAATACGTGATCCGATCTAATGTTTAATTGCTGATGAATTTCTGCGAGTATAATGATATTCGTAACAAATTTACAAATATAACGAACAATTGTTTCGATCTGTATGTTCGAAAACAAATTAAATACCATCAGATGTCACAAATCGGCAACGTGAAATAAAAGAAAAATGCAAGTAAGGACAACAAATTAATATTGTGTTCAGTTGTCATTTTCACTTAATGAAGCATAATAATAAATATGATTAATAATATATATATATATATATATATATATATATATATATATATATATATATATATATATATATATATATTTATAAATGATTGTCAACTTCTTACTAACTAGTTTCAAGCCTGTTGTATGTTAGCAAGTCGCATATAGCGAATAAATTGGCCAGTTCCGGGCGATTGATTACGTTCCAGGTTTACCGTCATACGTTTGTGAAGTTAAGCACCTAGTTGACACAACACCAAGGTATGAATTGTTGGTTGGTTCTGAGGGCGTCGTATGGTGGCGATACTGATCTGGTTGGTACCTGCTCGCAATTGTATGTTTCTAGATGTCCAGGCGCTGACACACGTTGCGGTGTTCTGGGTCGCTATAGAAACTACGACTGTTCTACAGGCACATCAACTGCGTCACAGTCCATGTCGAGTACGGACTAACCGTGTCAAGCGAAACGACCAAAGTTTCAGGTCGGAAACAGGTCGAGGACAACGGACATGACCTAGTAATTATGACAAGTGGCAGATTATCGCAGATCCTTCTGTGAACGTGTGACTCCTTCGATAGTTCGTAACGATTTTGTATGTGCGACAGGCCGAGAGGCTTAACGAGTGGCCGTTCTGCAAGATTGGTCAAGATGTTTACGGGAGCTAGTCGGTACAGTCGAATTCACGGATTCGCTGTAATTAACCTATATTACTGGCTGATGTCCCGTAACCAAGCCACTCGTATCTATGTTGATACCATCAATATCGCATAGGGGCAAACATACACTACATGACACAGAAACGAACCTAGTTCTTCACGACGTGTATTGTACATGTGACACAATTAAGCTAGTATGAGACAGTAATAAGACATTTGAGAATATGTTTACGTGGATGTTTTAAAGCTCACACGCAACTGCATTGTTGCGATGTCTGGTACTATAGGGTCTACAACATAACCAAAACTGCGCTGTATATATACCAACGTTCGCACGGATGTCCACAACGAATAATATCGTTAATGAAGGAAAGTGTACCTGTTGTAAAACGTGATATAATTTAACTATATCAAATTAATTTCGCTTAAAACCCAAACAAATGCCACGCCAACATGGGGTATTTGTCATGACTGGGCGTATTTATGTATCCACAGGGCAAATACTACGATAACATACCGACCCCGTGTATATGTAATCGGAATTACAAGGCTGACATCGACCCGTATGCTAATCGGTCCCATCTGTACAGGTGTCTTCATGCATCACCAGCGTTAACTGTATCCAACATCAGAGCCGTGACGCAGCAGTACTTTGAACTTGTAAACATGTCCGTGGCGAAATAACACTGACATTGATGTCCCATTTATGTGCTGCTGAAAACGGAGGAGCACCTGTTTTGTCGTGGTATGTTTATATATTATGCTATAACCGTAATGTTTGATTAGTATAAGCGCATCACCTCCAAAACGCTCAAGTTCACTCAATGCATTTATGTGACTTTGATTCCTTGGACCAATGGTTTGGAACGACACGCAACGTTCGTTATTTACATTCGTGTTTTTCCTACTTGACACATTTGGTATATTGAACAACGATAACAGCAATGAAGATAGCTGTTGTCCTACGTTTCCTGTTCCATTTCTGTGCTTAATCAAGCTATCACAATAAACTAACTGCCAAAACTAAAGTTTGGGAATTCAAGGAAATTCGACGTGATTCTTGAGTCTTCACCATTCCACTTAACGAGATGGGTGGACGTGATACCTTACGAATCTTTCCCAACATAACAATGCATAAATGCTATAAAGCGCAACATGAACTTGCAAAACACAGTAAGTGGATGTGGGGCAGTTTCATACGTAACCCAACAACACGCACCATAGTCAATGCAGCATCAGGGCCTTCCGAGCATTTAATAAATTCTACAAAGACATTATTGTTTTATTAGACGACGCAACATTTCGTCTGGATGTAATTCAATATTTTACGTGACATAATTTACGGGAAAACAATGTCCAGGAATGTCATCCGTTTGTGATATTGCCGACATTATAGCGCGAGTGGACGCCTTACAGAGTTCCATCAGCCTCGTATTAACTGGGTCAGGCAATTAACCGAAGAGGCTAATGCCACGGGAGCATTGTCATTAAATGTACGCATTGCTATTATTCACGTTAATCAAAACATAATGGTTGTTGACAATAGCAGTGATATATCGGTCGCGATGTAGACCACGCTAAGCCGTGATAGCAGTGATATATTGGTCGCGATGTAGACCACGCTAAGCCGTGCTCGACAAAGTCAGCGGTGATGACTTGTTTTGACCGGAAACTGGTGGAAAATTGAAATATCTTATCAATTACAATTCCCGAAGGTGTCGTGCGTGCGTGCGTGCGTGCGTGCGTGCGTGCGTGCGTGCGTGCGTGCGTGCGTGTGTTTATTTGCGTGGGTTTATTTCCTATGTTTCGTCTTTAAAAAAATCGCCTACACAACATTTCTTTTTATACAGGACACTTCTCAACACGCAAGTTTACTGTGTCGTATAAAACTTGACCCACACTTCTGAATGCCGAATACCATTTACAACGCCTATACCATTGCCATATATCACCACATTAGAATTTGCACGTCATATCATGTCAGAGGAAGTCACTGAACTTTGACAATTATACCTACCTCGATGTGTGAAGCCGTCGACGATGTCAACATTGAGTGCTATCACGTATGAGCTCAATTTATCAACGACCCGTATCACACAGAAAGAAAATTAATTTGCGATTCTGTACTGTGAAAGTTTAAGTGAAGTCATAGGGCACATTACCGAATGAACTACAGTAAAGTCGAACACTCACGAAACATAACAACCAGTGCAAAATATAATTGCGGTTTCGGGATTGTGGTTACTCATTCCACGGTTTCTAGGGACGCCATTTCAGACACACCCTTTCCGTAACCTAGACACCGTTTCTAGGTTTCGTTACTCGGTAGAAACAACAAGTCACGTGACGATTCCCGCCATGCAATCCGCCAGGGGTTGTGTTAAACAATTCCAATGTATTCCACGAAAAATTAGTTTGTGTGCGTTTTAAAACACACACCCGCAATCCCAATTAATGTTTAAACTTATTTGCAAGTGGCGGGCAATGTTTAACCCGAACGCCCGTCCTGTAGATACGTGCATAGCGTCTGGGATCCATTCACATTTCGAGATGTTCCCCAACCCCAGTGTGCGCTCTGCTGAAGCGTGACTTACACTATTTAAGCACCAGCGTCTGCGAGACACCGTCACATATCAACAGATATTCGACGTTGTCACTGTCTGCTTCTTCGCACGTCATTTGACAGGTACGTCTAAAATGTGTTATGTATTAGTTTATGCGGCTAGGGTGTTTTATGTATTAGTTTATACGTCTAGGATGTTTTATGTATTGGTTTATACGTCTAGGATGTTGTATATACTAGTTTATGCGGCTAGGGTGTTTTATGTATTAGTTTATACGTCTAGGATGTTTTATGTATTGGTTTATACATCTAGAATGTTGTATATACTAGTTTATGCGGCTAGGGTGTTTTATGTATTGGTTTATACGTCTAGGATGTTTTATGTATTGGTTTATACATCTAGGATGTTGTATATACTAGTTTATGCGGCTAGTGTGTTTTATGTATTAGTTTATACGTCTAGGATGTTTCATGTATTGGTTTATACATCTAGGATGTTGTATATACTCGTTTATGCGGCTAGGGTGTTTTATGTATTAGTTTATACGTCTAGGATGTTTTATGTATTGGTTTATACGTCTAGAATATTTTTTGGTGGATCGGTTTTTACGTCTAGAATATTGTATGTGTTAGTTTATAAGTCTACAGCAATGTTTTGTGTATTAGTTTATACGTCTAGATAGTTTTTGTATGTATTAGTTTATACGTCTAGAATGGTTTATGTGTTAGTTTATAAGTCTATGTTTTGTGTATTAGTTTATGAGTCTAGAAAGGTTTCTTAGGATTAGTTTATGTCTAGGATGTTTTACGTACTTGTTTGTTATCGGCATGTCATATATGTCATTATCGGAAACCATAAAGATAACATATAATTTTTCGTTAGAAAATACTTGATGAAAACTTTATTGCACGGAACTAAAGCGACGGTGACCGTTCCGTTACCCGAATTTAGCCTTATTAGCCGGACATTCCCTGAATCGGCGGTACTCCGTCTGATTTACTGTCAGGACTGGAAACAACTCGTCTTCAATGTCGACTGCGGATACAGACTCGCGTCTCCGCAATATGTGCAAATAACATGTAAACAATGTTGTTTACGCTTTGTGCTCATTAGAGAATTATCAATAATATATTATATATATATATATATATATATATATATATATATATATATATATATATATATATATATATATATATATCTCATAGTATTAGGACAAAACAGACAAGCTTTGTTTAACCATCGCGGTTATGATCCGTGGACTTGATTCCAGGGACCAGGGAAACATATCGACGAACGATGGATCTTCTTGAAACGAAGGAAATCTCTGAGACGCGCGGAGGCAAGTCGAGCACGCACCGTGTCGGCCCACTCGCCGGCTTGTGTGCCGTCATCTTCTGGGGCGCCGCCTTTGCCTTCATCATCTCCACCGTTGCGTTTTC
Organism: Ridgeia piscesae; assembly: GCA_025642075.2. NCBI lineage: Eukaryota > Metazoa > Annelida > Polychaeta > Sabellida > Siboglinidae > Ridgeia > Ridgeia piscesae. The sequence goes on from JAODUO010001039.1 coordinate 79,439, forward strand.
GACTATGTATTGGAAAAAGCAAGGGTCGCTTCATGTCGGATTGTGGCGATATTGTGCCGGAGGCGTTTGCGGAAATACAAAAGACGCACTCCCACAAGGTAAGTGTAGCAAACCATAATGACGCATTTGTTCAACAAACGTTTTGTCGTAAACAAAATAAATACAACCGAACAAATGTCGTCAAATTCTAACATCTCGGCTGTTTTCAGGTGGCTAATATGAAGTGGTTCATAGACTTAGGGTATTGTTAACATCACCTCAAAGTTGTTCTTCTGCTGTCCGCCGGAAAATCGTATTTGTTTTTTATTTTGTTTTGATACCTGCAACCTGTGGTTACAAATTAATTACATTGTTTTGTCGTTGTGAAATTGTGTGTGTGCGTGCGTGCGTGGACAGGGGACGGATGGCAGAGCGTGCGTGCGTGCGTGTGTGCGTGTGTGCGTGCGTGGACAGGGGACGGATGGCAGTGCGTGCGTGCGTGCGTGCGTGCGTGCGTGTGTGCGTGCGTGGACAGGGGACGGATGGCACTGCGTGCGTGCGTGCGTGCGTGCGTGCGTGCGTGCGTGCGTGCGTGCGTGCGTGCGTGCGTGCGTGCGTGCGTGCGTGCGTGCGTGCGTGCGTGGTCGCACGGTAGAATGCCAATGACATTTTGTGGCGTTAAGATTACTTTGTCACGCTTTTGTTGTTGTTGCTTGTTTCAGATTGGTTCAAGGTGATCCAGGCACTGGTGACGCTGTCCTTCATCGCCTCCTTCGCGTCCGTCGTACTGGCCATCATCTACACCTTCGTGCACTCTCTCAACAAGTCCGTCATGCTGCTGCTCATTATGATTATCGCGGCTGCCGCAGGTAAAACTTCCGCAACAATGTGCGCATGCGCGCTAATTGATGACTGTTTCCGGGTGACGAGTTTGCGTCTCATTTATGTGCGAGACTTGCTTTCGTTTTCGAATATTTTCTCTTGATGTAATATTGTTTCCTTGTGCCGAAATGTGCGTATGGTACATGAGTGTGACTATGCTTACAATTAATACGCCGTATGATGCCAATGTGTAGTACCGTTCTCAGTACTGGTCAAATCAATAACACTAGGATTTTTTTAGTATTTAAATCAGAATTGCTTTCTTAAAGTTCGTTCTCTGCGTAAAGATGACGAAGGCAAACGTAGACGGGCAACTGATCGCTTTTGTTCTCTTCCAGCGGTGTTCATGGTCAGTGGCGCCATCTACTTTATCGCGAAGATCAAGAGCCATTTCGGGATTTCCTTCTACCTCGGCGGAGTGGCGGGGGTTACCGACGTTGTCGTTGCTATCGTAGCCTTCCTTCAGAAACAAAAATCCGAGGCCTAAAGACCACCAGTTTCCACTTGATGCGAAGAAACCAACACTATCCACCTCATACGTAGAAATCAAGTCTCCAATTGACCCACAGTTACAACGTTGCATTGTGGGAAACGAACTAGATGAATGGAATGAACATTGCGAGCCAGAGAGTTTCCCGACAAGTCTCTCGTGAACGACCTTACAATTAGACTGTGCGTTTGTTGTACATAATATCGTAGAAGTTGTAATTATGGGTCGGTTTGGTACCAAACTGACCAATACGGTAATAAATAAGAAATTATGTTAATTATCGAACAACCGTGGATACAACAACCGGAAACACCCAACCAAGGAATGTTTAGCGAATGGCGTACACGCTTTAGGCGCATGTCATGAATGACGAATGCTAGGGAATTGTGGGATATGTGTAGCGGCCAACCGGTGTTTACATAACACGTGATATTTCACCGTGATTCTGTAATCATTCCAGATGAACGAAAAGACTTATTCAATATTCAACCTATTCAATATTTAGTTTGTCATTTACTTGGTCATTTGCATATCACCCATCATTACTGCATAACTCTATTTTTTAGAACGACCAGAGTTTTTGCGGTTGACTCCAGACACCAATGCTGTGAACCAAGAATAGATTGTCATACGATTCGTATTTTAAGATCAATAAATACGTTGCAAGAATGCAACATTGAATAACAATAAATACACAAACACAACCATCATATAATTTATTTTATATTATTGTAGTATCCAAATGTACGGATTATACTCTTGCATGTCTTAGTGTAGATTATTTATTTAAGTCACTCCATAAATACATTTTTCTGCACGGATTTGATTGTATCTTCTGAATGTCTGCTTCTCCGGTATTAATAACGACATCGTTTTTAAATGAGAAAATCAATTTAGTATTACAAAATATGCTTCAAAACAGCTGTGTGATTAATCATGTTGAAGATGATGTGTTGTCGTTCTGGACAGTGTTAGAAAACGGTGTTCAGTTACAAGCAGTTGTTTGCTACGGCTAACTTAAGTCAAATTGTTGTGAACCTATTTCAGAGACGTCGTTATATGAAATAAATGTCTGGTTAATTATTTAAATATTGGTGTCTGTTTTATTTCTGTAATATATATATATATATATATATATATATATATATATATATATATATATATATATATATATATATCTCCTCTCTCTCTCTACCTTCCTCATTCCTCCCTCCCTCACTCAAACCTTCCCTACCTCCCTCCTTCCTTTCCTCACCTGCCTATTCTCCCATTCCCGTTAGTAATATATATGTGTTTGTGTGTGTGTGTGTGTGTGTGTGTGTGTGTGTGTGTGTGTGTGTGTGTGTGTGTTGTGTGTGTGTGTGTGTGTGTGTGTGTGTGTGTGTGTTATGTGTGTGTGTGTGTGTTGTGTGTGTGTGTGTGTGTGTGTGTGTGTGTTGTGTGTGTGTGTGTGTGTGTGTGTGTGTGTGTGTGTGTGTGTGTTGTGTGTGTGTGTGTTGTGTGTGGTTTGTGTGTGTTTTTTTTTTTTTTTGTGTGTGTGTTGTGTGTGTGTGTGTGTGTGTGTGTGTGTGTGTGTGTGTGTGTGTGTGTGTGTGTGTGTGTGTGTGTGTGTGTGGGATATACTACGGCGTGTTGGTGTGCATGTCTACATAAACACATGCAAACACGCACACACGCACGCACACACGACCGTACGTACTCACATACACACACAAATATATACGCACATGTATACACATAAATGCGTCAGTCGGACCAGTCTCAATGCTCTACGAGCACAGGTTACGCGCCTGTGTTCGTTCTTACACGCGTACGCACGTGCGTACGTTGGCCTTGCACATGCGCATGCATTCACAGACATTGTCAGATCACGGTATAAGCACAACCGGGAATTCCTACCTACGTGGCGCCGTAGCACGGAGTCGTACAATGTCCCGTGGTCGTGAGCGTTACTCCGTCGAAGCAACCACAGCGTTATTTTCATTGACAGTTGCGCGTGACAGGCTACCCACAACAGGAGCTCGCGAGTATGTAGTTCCAGAAGAAGACGCCAGTGTGTAGTTCCAGAACAACACGCTAGTGTGTAGTTCCAGAAAACACGGTAGTGTCGCAGATTTATTGCACCAACGTATATGCAAACCATAACGAGTTCGTATTTCCTCCTCGTAATTATGTCTATACTAATATTAAGCCAACTAACACTTTACAAAATACGTTTGTTATCTTTCTAAGTGTCGTGTGGTTTAACATAAAATGTATACAGACAATTTATTTATACGTGTTAAACAAATTAATTAGATACCATAATATCGTGCATAATGCAGTTATACACCCGCTCATCCAGTTGTGGACGACCGATGCCCTGTCCTAGACTATGACCACGCTGACTCCACTGACTTTGCTGCGCCACTGAGCTCGGATTCTGAGGATATTGTCGCCATAGAAGTTACTAATTTAATATTATTATTATTAAGATGTATAAAATACATATTAAAAAAAAAAAAAAAAAAAAAATATATATATATATATATATATATATATATATATATATATATATATATATACTATAATTACATAATAATATTGGCAAAATATAGAAATAGATAAATAAACCGCTGTGTTACAGTGTTCACTTTGTGAATGTGTTAAATGTTCAATGTCACTGCCTCGCTGATTGATACAATCTAATCATGCAATTGTGGTCCCTTAAATGCACTTGTAGAATTGTATCAAATGTTAATTGCATTCTTTACGCGACGTTAAGGTTTCGTGACCACGATACCTCGTAGACCCCTACAGCATTTGCACCACGACTGTTTCTTCTCACAGTAACGTTATGCTAGTGTGGAAATGTTTTTATGTTTTCCTAAGTGGACGGGGGCATTCCCCATACTGTACCAGTAAGCAGGGTGAAGACTCTGGGAACGAGGCAACTACACTACGCTTTATTGTGGTGTCTCGCAATACATTGATGTATTGTCTGTCTGTCTGTCTGTCTGTCTGTCTGTCTGTCTGTCTGTCTGTCTGTGTGTGTGTGTGTGTGTGTGTGTGTGTGTGTGTGTGTGTGTGTGTGTGTGTGCGCGTGCGTGCGTGCGTGCGTGTGTGTGGTGTGCGTATGTGGGCGTGGGCGTGTGTGGTGTGTGTGTGTGTGTGTGTGTGTGTGTGTGTGTGTGTGTGTGTGTGTGTGTGTGTGTGTGTGTGTGTGTGTGTGTGTGTTGTGTGTGTGTGTGTGTGTGTGTCGTGTGTGTGTGTGTGTGTGTGTGTGTGCGTGCGTGCGTGCGTGCGTGTGTGTGTGGTGTGCGTATGTGGGCGTGTGTGGTGTGTGTGTGTGTGTGTGTGTGTGTGTGTGTGTGTGTGTGTGTGTGTGTGTGTGTGTGTGTGTGTGTGCGTACGTGCATGCGTGTGTGTGACCCGTTTTCAGCTTGACTCGTAGACTTCTCAATTTTAGGCACCCTATCGCTTTATCCTACAGGCCGCAAATTACGGCTATACGCGCGTGTCCGTCATTCACACACTGATTGGTGATGTTTTACCCGCCCACACACCCGCCCAAAAACCAGCCCATACACTCGCCTACCCTCCGCCCACTATATCTACGTAGGCCACACGGTACACGAGAAACCTGCCTCAAACAGTGTTAAACCAGAATGATATCGCCACAGTAGTAAGATCTTGAAAGACCTTTCATGTACACCTTGCTGTCGCTAAACCGGTCCAAGAGCGTGTACTATCCGGGTTATCGACACTCTGAGACCAAGAACAGAGACAGAGTCAACGCCCACTGAATAGACCAACTGGTATGCGAAGAAACGCATTAGTCCCACTACAATGCATTCTCGCACGTGCCGCACCAAACGAGTCCCGCTAAACACGGTATTAGCGACAGCGGACAACAGCAAGAACAATTGCGTTTACTGAATAGCGAAGACGCCGGGTGGGTACACCGGAATCTTGTCCTTAAAGCCACATCCCGGACAAGGCCAACGTGACCTAAATGACGAGGTGACCGTATTCGCGTGATTTATGCACTGCGCCACATTGCTGTGGCTGTAATTTCGAAGTGTCTCAGTTATGGAGGTGGCCGTATTTGTATGTTTCGCTGTTCTGGGGTTCTGCTCATACCGGAGAAGTCAACACAGTGCTACCCATAACGCCTAAATATGTCACATTTCAAATGTTCAATAGAATGTATGTGTGGCTAAGTAATAATA
>JAODUO010001039.1:90000-105000 GCA_025642075.2 Ridgeia piscesae
TTGAGTGGTAAATCGCAGTCTATGATCAACGTTCATAATTCTCCGGCTTTCACGAATGTTCATTGCAAATACAGTAATTAAGTAACAATCACAGTCCACTGTCAATGTTCACAATTTTGTTTAGCGTTCTCGCGAAATGTTCACTTCACTGTTTCAGCATGTTCATAGTCTGCCAACCAAACTGGTGGTAGTTTCTGTCGGCACGACTTTCGTACAGGCATTGTCTCTTGGGACCTCTCATTGTTTGGTGAGTCAGCAGTCTCGCACTCAGCTGACAGTCCTGGTTGCACAAGTTCTGGGTTATGTGGCGGTGGTGCACCATGTTGCTCATACTGTTCGTCAGTATGATCGTCACCTGCATCTTCCATCAAGGTGAGAGGTGGCGGCTCAAATGACGACAGTTTCTTCGTCCCTCTGTCGAAGTATGCTTTCGCCTTCCCTTGTCTGTCGCTCAGTCTGACGTAAGCGTGTTCTGCAATTCTGGGCTTGAGCAACGACTCGGTTGTTTGTAGATTGTCGCGCAATTTCCGGCTCATCAGCAGCTGTGCTGGCGAATATAGCATACCCGCTACTGGTGTGTTCCGGTAAGCCAATAGAGCTAAGTGAGGATCTCGGCTATCCTCATTTGCCTTTAGCATAAGTTGTTTGACCGTTCCGATCATGCGCTCGCTCTGTCCGTTGGACGTTGCGTGCGTGTTCCGTACTGGACGTGTTGATGGTAAAACCATATTCAGCAGCAAACTTTCTCATTTCGCTACTGTTAAAGGGCATGTTGCCTGCGACCAGAATTTTTGACAGTCCGTGTCTCGCTAACACTGGCCTGAAATGGCTGATCACCGCACTGGCTGACTTTCCTTTTAAGAGACACAATTCCGGATACTTGGAGAAGTAGTCGACTATTCGGAGATATGCACTTCCTCCGTACTCAAAGATGCTCCAAGCTTCTGCAATGGTAGCAGTGGCACTTCATGTGGTGTTAACGGTTCACGCTGATTCTCCCTCCTGTGCTTCAAACAGGTCGAGCATTTTGCTATCATCTCGTTGATGTCATTGAACATTGCTGGTTAGTACACGACGTATCTCGTTCGGGCACGAAATTTCTCCATTCCGAGATGACTTTCGTGGAGCTTTTGCAGCATTTCACTTCTCATACTGTTGGGTATGACGACACGTTCACCCGCATAAACAACTCCTTGCATAACATGCAGTTCGTCTCTGATTGGCCAGTATTGACGAATTAGTGGATCACAGTCCCTACGATGTCTCGGCCATCCTCCAGCTATTGTCTGGCTTAGCTTTACCATGGTCTCATCTTCCGCAATAGCGCATTGTACTTTCTGCTTTCGCTGGATGGACATTGGTAAGTTCGTGACCAAGCTGTGGATTCTCATGTTTGTGTCAACTTCGATGTCATCACTTTCATGTTCGCTTTCCACGTACGCTCCCGACAGAATATCAGCTATGCACATCGTTGGACCGGGCTGGTAGTTCACATAGAGGTTGTACAGCATGGCGTGGTGACGCTTTGTGGATAGATTTCCTACAGATCATTTCCAACGGATTGTGGTCGGATCTCACTTCTACCTCTCGCCCATAGATGTAGTGCTGAAATTTCTCTGCCGCACACACTACAGCGAGACATTCTTTCTCTATCGGAAACCAGTTCATCTCTGATGGAGTTAGTGCCTTCGAGTAGGAGGCTACTGGTTGTCCTTCTTGCAGCAGACAGACACCTATGCCAGCCTTAGAAGCATCACACTGTATTTTGTACTTTCATGTTCTGATCGAACAGGCGGAGACCGGGTGTTGTGGAAAGAATCTCCTTGCCTTTGTTGAAAGCGTGTTCATGTTCTGTGTTCCACACGCACGGTACGTCTGCTTTCAGTAGGCTTCTCATTGGAGCTGTTACAGTAGACGTATGTACTGTGACAAGTTGTTCAGCATTCCTATCAGACGCTGAATGTCTTTCTTGCACTCTGGTTCTCGCATATTGACGATTGCTTCGACTTTGGATGGGTCTGGCTTCACTCCGTTGGAACCGATTATGTTGCCCATGCAGCTTAGATCCGATTTCTTGAGCTGCAACTTCACGTTCTTCTCCTGGGCTCGCTTGAACAACTTGATGAGTGTGCGATCAGCTTCTTCTTCGCTGTTGGACGCAATGATTATGTCGTCTGCAATCACGTGCACATAATCAATGTCACCAAATGGTTGGTGCACTCTCTTCTGTAGGACTTTTGACGCAGAGCAAAGTCAAAAGGGCATTCGCTTGAAGAAATATCTTCCAAACGGTGTGTTGAAGGTAGTGAGAGAGGCATTCTCTTCACATAGAGGAACTTGCCAGAATGCATCCTTCAGGTCGATCACCGTGAACACCTTCTTGCCACTTAGTCGACAGATTACATCTTCCACGGTAGGTATCTGGAAGTTTTCCCGCTTGATAGCTTTGTTCTCCATCAGATCAAGCTTGAGTTTCAGTCTGTCCTGTAGCCCAAATGTAATTCTTCGATGTGGTTCTTTCACTGGCACTGTGTCTTTTTCGACTACAATGTGGTATGGTTCTTCGAAGCATCCTAGTCCATTACACACATCTTTGTATGTACTGTTGATACTTTCTGTTGTGACCGCTTCTACGCCTTTCACGCCTCTGGTGATCAATCCAAGGTTTTTGCTTGTTGCGGCCATTCACTGAACACTCGAGGTGACACTTCCCGAGATGTGTCACCCGTTGACCTCCATACGCTCTGAGCACAGTGTTTGACGGCTTTATCTGCGGTCTTGGTGTGATTTGTTTTAATGTTCCCAACGGCATCACATTGGTGGCTGCTCCTTTGTCTAATTTCACCTTCACACGTGTCTCATTGCATCTAATGACAGCATGCCATTCATCAGCTTTCTCAATGTTTCCAATGAGGAGTGTGTCCAGAAAGAATTGATCATCGTCTCTTTCATCACCTTGCACTAGCTCTTTCACTGACTTGGTCCTGCACATTTCAGCAAAATGATTTCGTCCACAGCATTTTAGGCAACTCTTTCCCCATGCTGGACATCTTTTTGTAGGGTGCTGTCTGCCACATCTCCCACACTTCATGCTTTCTGTTTTATTGTGCTGGTACATTGCACTGGTAGGTTTAGGTTTATGTTTGACTCGCAACTTGGAATTCACTTCATATTATACTTTCATCGACTCAACCGGACCTTTCTTCATAGTTTGCACCTCTTTTCTGGTTACCTCTGAAGACTTACATACATCCACTGTTCTCTTGAGTGTTAGCTTCACTTTCCTCAGCAAACGTTCCTCAATACGTTTGTCTTTCATGGAAAACATAATCTTATCCCTGATCATATTTTCGTGCTCTTTAAATTGGCACGCATTAGCAAGTGTGTGTAGTTTCGTGGTGTAGTCGTCGAAGTGCTGTTCGTCCACCCTCTCATAAACCCAGAATCGATATCTTGCGAATACGGCGCCCTTTCCCCCAACAATTTCAAGTTCAAATCGTTTGACAACATCAGCGTAAACATCTGATCTCAATACGTTACGAATGTCATTGGCTTGAGCGGCATTAGTTTGAACAGGTTGGGCGTTACCTTGATGGTTGTCATCATCAGGTATAGGCGGATTGTTCGGCGGATCGTTCGGCGAATCATCCCATTTGAAATGGTTGTATCGCTCCAACGCATCCGGGCCAATAATGCTGAGCAAGATGGCAATCTTCGTGCGATTCGGTTTCGAGTCCGCTTCGATTGCGAGCATATACAACTCGAACCGGTGATACCATACAGTTTTCGGCTACATTACCTTGAAGGCTCAGGTATTCCGGGGCTTTAGACGAATTTCCATCATCGACTTATTTTCGCTAAATCTCGCATCTTGACACCACGTTATAGTCAACGACTTGACACAGCCATGTGCTAGAACGCTAAGGGGCGAATCCCGATCTTTATTCTGATTGGATGATTATTACAAGATTAGGTAATGGTGCGCCATGCATATCAAACTAATAAGTTTAATGTATAATCTGTAACATTACCGAAACGTTTCCGCCCGAGGATGAGTGTTATGATGGAACGATGTGTGTTTCACCAACTTGCGCAACGTCCGGGGAGAAACGTGCAAGCGGACACAACGGCACTGCGTGAACTCTTACAGAACTGTAGCTTCCGGGATCTGACAGAAGAAATGATTCGTGATCAGCTGATTGAGAACAGAAACATTTCGCGAATCAGGGAACGGTTGCTAATGGAACCGGACACTCACATTAGCTAAAGCTATGACACTGGTGTCTCGTATCGAAGTTGCTGTAATTGAAAGCACACGCATTCAGAGATACGATGAACCGACAAAAGACAAGTTCAAGGTACAAACAATAGGGAAGAGACAAAACAAAGACAGAAGCGATGTCCACCAAGCACGTGGCAACTGTGGGTTTTGTTTACACACCACAGGAAGTCCAAGATGCCCTGCCATAGGACGGACAGAAATATCGCGTATGCTCGGAAATGTTGCCGGTCTAAATACAAAGGCACAATCAGACAAGTTGACATGTCTTGCAAAACTGGTGAACGTTAAATGCTGATATTCACTGTTAACTCTGTGAATGGAGGATCGAAACCATGCATTACAGACGTGTGAACTCTTGGTGTCCGACACACCAGTGACTCTAGTAATGGATATATAAGCAAAGGTGTTCATTCTCTGCGAGTCGATGTACAGAAAACACTTCAGAGTGTATCCACTGCGCAAGCCGGACAAAACACTGTCGACATGTGCCGGCATAGAAATGCTATTGAATAGCCTGGTTCATATTCTGGTGACATACGAGTCAGAAAATGTAAAGAGTTTCCCATTCCATGTCACTGAGACATGATCGAGCCTGTTGGGAATAGATCTGTTCGACCGTCTCGGGTTCACGGTCACATGGAATGGGAATGTCATTATGTCACTTGACATTGTTGCTGCCTTTCCCACGGTGTTCAGTGGGTTTGGGAAAATCGCAAAGTTTGTACATTGCCCCCGGGTCAACCCACAAGTTAAACATGTGTCGCAAGGTTTGCGTTGTTTTCTACTCTCAGTGCGCGACGAAGTGTTGCAAGAACTGAAACGTTTACAAGACGACGGTGTGTTATCGAACCAGTCAACTCATCACACTGGATTTCAAATGTTGTTGTTGTACGACGAAAATCAAGTGAAACAAAACTGTGTACGGACCTGAAAGCTGTGAACAAGACCATCATTCCGGACAAATATCCATTGCAAACTGTCTGCCGAGTTTCACCACCCAGTAATGTTCACGAAGATGGACATGAAACGGAACTATCAGCACGTCACCTTGGCTGAAGACAGAAAGTACTTGACAGCATTCCTCACACATGAGGGAGTCTTCCAGTACCGCCGGATGCCTTGTGGACTTAGTTCAACACCTAATGTCTTCCAGAATATCGTGTCTTCTGTAGAAGGGCCTAGATGGCTGCGTCAACCTCGTACATAACATTGCCATCCATGGACACACGCAGGAACAGCATGACACACGACTACAGCTAGTGCGTGTGTGTGTGTGTGTGTGTGTGTGTGTGTGTGTGTGTGTGTGTGTGTGTGTGTGTGTGTGTGTGTGTGTGTGTGTGGGTGTGGGTGTGGGTGTGGGTGTGGTGTGTGTGTGTGTGTGTGTGTGTGTGTGTGTGTGTGTGTGTGTGTGTGTGTGTGTGTGTGTGTGTGTGTGTGTGTGTGTGTGTGTGTGTGTGTGTGGTGTGTGTGTGTGTGTGTGTGTGTGTGTGTGTGTGTGTGTGTGTGTGTGTGTAAAATACATAAATACCTATGTAGGCAATTGAAGAAATATATATATATATATATATATATATATATATATATATATATATATATACAGAAGTTAATTAATAACAAATGACTAGCAATACATTATTTGTGTCAACTATAATAAATAATATATAAAATATGTGTAATTATAAAGTCTTAATAAATAAATAATTGAAACTATACTAGTTTAATATAGTCACTATCATATTGGTTACTTTAAATAATTTCCACCGATAACATATGCAATATTCTTAATAAATAAAATAAATAGTAACTTTACCGATACAATGCGCAAACACATTCACCTGTTGTCAACACAGTTGGGACGTCGGTCGCCAGATGACGCCGCATTAGATATCAGCAACTAACCATACGCAAGATGGCAGCACCATCGTGACATATTTGTATAATAACAATAATAAGCTTTAACTGGTTGTCAGATTAAGTCCTAAATAGACCACTTTGTGACCCCACGATAAAATTATCTTGTTCGTGCTTTAAAAATTCATCCCCCGCAATCCCAATTAATGACTAAACTTATTCTGCAAGTGGCGGACGATGTTTAACATGAACGTCCGTCCTGTAGATACGTGCATAGCGTCTTGGACCCACTCACATTTTGAGACCCACAACCGTAATGAGCGCTCTACTGAAGCATGCCATACGCTATTTAAGCACCAGCGTGTTTTCGATAGCGTCACATAACAACAGCTACTCGACTTTATAACTGTGATTCTTCAGGCGTCATTCATTCACCAGGTACGCATAGAATGTTTCATGTAATAGTCTATGCGCCTAATGTGGTTTATGGACAGTTTATGCATCTATAATGTTTTATGTATTCGTTTATTAGTTTAATATGTTTTATGTATTACGTTATGTGTCTAGGATATTTTATATAATTATATTTCATTTCCAGGAAGGTTCTTTGGCCAAACTACGCATCAGTTTATACAACTTAAATAGAACGTTGCATGTACAGTACAGTACAGTACATTACAGTACAGTACAGTACAGTACATTACAGTACAGTGCAGTGCAGTGCAGCGCAGCGCAGCGCAGCGCAGCGCAGCGCAGCGCAGCGCAGCGCAGCGCAGCGCAGCGCAGCGCAGCGCAGCGCAGCGCAGCGCAGCGCAGCGCAGCGCAGCGCAGCGCAGCGCAGCGCAACGCAACGCAACGCAACGCAACGCAACGCAACGCAACGCAACACAACACAACACAATACAGTACAGTGAACATTCGGTTTAATATCTTAAGTTATTTAAATTAATTTTATAGATACATATTGTATATTCTCTATATTATAATTTATATTTATGCTAATGTCTTAAATTATATATTATTTCAATCTATTTTTAACAAATATACTTTGCATGTTTTATATACCCATTTCAATCTCTATGATTGCCCAGAGTGAAATTAAGCTATTATTATTAATAATTAAATATAACATAGATGAAATAGCAGTGTGTTATAGCAACCAAGAAATAGCAGCTAAAATCACTTTTCTGAATAGCTATTGGGCAAATTCCTTATAAAATACTCGACGTTGACTGCTCCGCTATTTAGCCTCGTGTGGTAATTATTAACCGGACGTTCACTGAGTCGACGTTACTCATTCCGATTTGTTAGCAAAGGTGTAAAAACAACTCGTATTCAATGTCGTGTGTCTACACATTACGTGCAAATGTCAACTGTTTACACGTGTAATGTTTTGTGTACGCTTGGGTCAATTACCTCACATTGAGCACTCTGGTTATTATATGAGCGTGGTTATTATACGCAAATTACCTGGCAGTATCAACATATTTATTGTAGTATTAAGAACTTTATATTAACAGAACAGACAAGCTTTGTTTAACCTTCGCGGTTATGAATTGTGAATCAGATTTCAGAAATCACCAGAACGTAGCGAGACACAAATCGTGAAAGATGTTCCGTTTCATGTTGGAGGTAGGTATTCGTGTGTGATAGATAACGAAGCGAAGGATGTAACATACTTTCTTATATGTAGACCTATCCAATATACCGCTAAGTATTTCCACCTTATATATGTCCATTGATTAACTGTAAGACCTAGCTTACACGGAAGAATGCAGTTTCGTTTTAATGTCTACAATATTTAGCCCTCCGTTTAAGGAGGTGTTAAGGAGTGTTTCACGTTTCAACGCTTCCGGTTGGTTATTCCAAAGAACGTGATTACTCTGCCTGTGTGTAAATGTGTTAGGCGCCTTACTATTGGAATAAACATAATTACGGTGGGAAATACGAATTCATTTTGGTATGCGCTGGTCCAATTAGCCTGCGGACTACCTCGTTTGTCTTGGTTGCGAGCGCCTATACTACGATTAACTTGACACGCGCTACTGCCCATTATAACTGGAGTAGGCCTGACACGCGTCAGTGGACTTGCTGCAACTGCCATTGTAGATAACACTGTGGTTGTCACAAGTGAGTCATATTCAGTTGTCGAGCAGAGCACATAGCTCAACACAACGTCGCCACTTGGGCAAAAATACAACAATTTGAGGTTGTATTTACAACGTGATTTGGCTGTGTTTATGAATGCGTGTGCGTGTGCGTGTGCGTGTGCGTGTGCGTGTGCGTGTGCGTGTGCGTGTGCGTGTGCGTGTGCGTGTGCGTGTGCGTGTGCGTGTGCGTGTGCGTGTGCGTGTGCGTGTGCGTGTGCGTATATATCCCTGTGGTCGCGATAAGTTGAGGTGGTCGCGCGGTAAGTGTCAGACCGTCAATCGAGGGAATGTCGACCTGTCACGATTCCACCTGTCACGATTCCACCTGTCACGATCCCACCTGCCACCGTTTCGGAACTTGGACAATTTCGTTCACCTGACATTGTTTGCGTCTTTCTGAAGAGATAGCAATAGCTGTTGATCCTTTGTATATCGTGTCTACGCAAGGAAAAATAAAAGAATGTCAATATCGAAATGCCAATACCGATACTTGTTTGTGGCGCTAAAGTATTGTGTCACGTGCTTGTTGTTGTTTGTTTCTTTCATAGTTGCTCAAATTCCTCAACGTTTGGTACGCGGTGATCGTTTGCATTTCACTTGTGACTTTCTCACTGAACTACATCATCCCCGCCGTCCACCCAGACTACAAGTCGTCCATGTTGCTGCTTGGTCTCATTACCCGTACTGCAACAGGTAATACTTCCGCAACAATGTGCGCGTGCGCGCTAATTGATAACTGTTTCCAGGTAGCAATTGTGCGCCTTATTTATGTTGGAGTCTTACTTTCGTTTTAGAATACATTCACATAACATAGCACCGCGTCTTTTGATTATAATGTGACAATGCTTACATTTTATACGCCGTATGATGCATAATTGCATATGTGTATCAGCATACGCAATATCGCTCAAATCACTAACGCGTTGATAAGATGTTTAGTATTGGATTCGGAGTTGCTTTTTTAATATCCTTCTCTGAGGGAAGCAGGATGAAGGCAAACGTACACGCACAATTAATCATTATTGTTCTTCTTCCAGTGATGATCGTGGCCTGTGTCTCAATCTACGATTACGTGAAGGGCAGGACTGTGGACAAGTTGTTAATCGCCGGAGCCTATGTTGACATTATCGGTGCTGTCGCAGTCTTCAACGAGAGACAAGAATACCTAGCCGAAAGACCTCCAGTTTACATTTGATGCGAAGAAAACAACAATATCCGCTTCATACGTAGAAACAAAAATTCTTCATTTGACCCACAGCTATAAAATTGATTCGTGAAAAAATGAACAAACTTATTGCGAGCCAGAGAGTTTTTTGACAAATCTCCTAACAACGTCGACCTGAACGATACGACATTTAGACTGGACTTATGTTGTACATAATGTCGTAGTTGCTGTAGTTCTGGGGCGATGTGGTACAAAACTGACCAGCACGGTAATAAAAAAGTTGTGTTAATTAAAGAACAACTGTGGATATATTGACCGGAAACACTCAACCAAGGAACGTCCAGCGAATGGCGGTCATCCGTCAGTAGCAACGACGAATGCTAGAGAATTGTGGGATCTGTGTAGCGACCAACCGGTGTTTATATTAAAAGTGACATTTCACCGTGATTTTGTAATAATTTCAGACGAACGAATGGACTTTCTTTTCTACTCAATGTTTAGTTTGTCATTTGTGTATTTTGCAAGTGCGTTTTCATGAATATGACGAAACTGTATTTATATTGCATATCACCAATAATAAGTGCAAAACTCTACTGGTAGGACGACCAACGTTTTCGCCGTTGACTTCAGATACCACAGCAGTGAACCGTGAATAGACTGTCATACACTTATTGTTACAAGATCAATACATACGTAGCAAGAATGCCACCTATGGAAAAATAATAAATACACCAAAGCAATCAGCACATGATTTGTTTGATGATATTGCAGTAGCCAAATGTACAGCTTATTCTCTGGCATGTCTTAGTGTAGATTAGTTATATACATATGTCAATAATTTTGTTATGCACTGATTCGTGATTTATTCTGAAGCTTTGCTTCGCCAATATTAATTGTTGTTACATGAAAATATCAATTTAATATTACAAAATGAGTTTTAAAATAGCTGTATGTGTTACATTTGTATGCGATGAGACAAGTTGCTTTCTGCTTCGAACAGAATTCAACCTAACTTTTATCACAACTCAAAACTATCGCCAACAGCGGTGGGTATGAAGAACCCGTTATACCGGTATCCACATATAACATTGCCAATATAGTGATACAGTCTGTGACAAACGTGCTATGTCCAAAAGAAAGCAAAGTGCATATAGAATAACGTCACCGTAGAACATAATGTGATCATGAATAAACGATATGATTATAGTTCATGTCAGGTGTAACTTCTCAGTGCTTAACGTTCATGTGACTATGACGCCACCTGGCGATCTATCACTAAACATTACATCTCCTTTCTCATAATATTCAAACATCGCGCACAACGGTGTGCCTTTTGATCCGGCCGTGCCTTGACGGCAATGGCGGACCACTGTTGCTTGAAAGTCCACACCCGATGGTTTGACCGTGCTGTCGTGTTTAGCGGTGCGAGGCCCTTCGCGTCTGTAGTGGCTTGACTTGTTGACATGTCGACCGCTTCTTGCATCTAGTAAACAACTATGCAACATGCAGCTTTGCAGCGACATACTCAATTGTCGGGCAGGAATGGTGCTCCCGTTTGAGCGCGTTGTTCATGTCACGGGGATTTAAACAGATGCGTAGCGATCCGTTCTTCGTGATAGAGTTCACCCACTCGGTCGGTTCGTCAAGACTCTTCCTTGTCCAGCTCAGCATTGAGACGGTCCCGTGAAGCGAACGGTACACGCATGGGTGGTGAATTAGGGGGCACACTTCCGGTTTCGTCTGCATCGTGTGAGTCCACGGAAATTTACCAAGTCCATTGAATGGACTTATCAGTGATGTCTACGGGAACCTTCTGGGGGGGGGGGTCCATCTTCCCTGTGGCCAACTCGATCTCGTTCAACTTAAGTATGCGACCTTCAATTTGTATCAGCCCTGTGGCTCAGCCTCAGTCAAACCCGATAATAGAATTCGCTTCCGTGTCTGTGGTGAATAATTCTAAGGTGTCCTTGTTTCCCCTGTGCTTGCACTCAGGCTTACATGTGCCGGTTGTGGGTATTCCGTGTCGTCCGTATCCAGTCAGCTTGATTTGTGTTGACTTAACACTTTTGGTGCGACACTCGGAAAGCTTATTAAACGTTCTGATTAGGAGGACGTTGATCTCAGCTCCAGTGGCCAACTAGAATTTCACAGGGATGTTGCCATGCCCAACGTGGACGGTCGTGTAGGGTTGTCCCCGGCCTTCACAACGAACGCTTATACACGCTCAGACTGAAACCTCTAGACTTGACTCTCAATTCACCAAAGCAAATTTTCACTTCCTTCTGGAAAACACAGCCTCGTACTCGCACCACAGGTCTGCTCCTAATCCCACCTTCTCCCACTGCCAACTGCAGCGACAACTATTGTCATAGCTTATTAACACTAGGACCACTCTTAGCATTAATCACCAGAGAGATACATATATATATATATATATATATATATATATATATATATATATATATATATATATATATATATATATATATGGTGTATGTATGTATGTATGTATGTATGTATGAATGTATGTATGTATGTATGTATGTATGTATGAATGTATGTATATATGTATGTTTATATATATATATATATACACACATATATATATATAAATATATATATATATATATATATGCATACATACACACAGACACATATATACACACACATATATATATATATACATTATATATATACATATATATACATTATATATATATATATATATATATATATATAATGTATATATATGTATATATATATATAATGTATATATATATGTGTGTATATATGTGTCTATACATTATATATATATATATATATATATATATATATATATATATAATGTATATACACATTATAATGAATATACATACTCTTTATAAGTAGACCGTTTGGTATACGACAAAAGAAACATCTGCGTACTTCGTGCAAGTCTGATATTCGCACAGATAAGGGTATATAATAAATATAAATTGAGAATTACAATGCTCATTAAGTGCGTTCTTCACAATTTCCACATCAGTAGACGTGGTTGTCACGGGCTTTCTTGTTGAGATGACGAAATGTTTCAAGTGAAACTGTTTCATGATCATTCGGACGTTGTCTGGGTTCAACTTCGCTCCTCGTCTGCTTTAGATAACGACCCCGCTGTCCATTCTAGTCATGTTGTTGTTGCTGTATAGGCCTTCTCCAGAACTACCAATCTAATTGCCATGTCCTCCTGTCTTTCCAGTCTCAGGTCATTTGCGATCGTTCCAGTCATCAGAGCTTTCCTCCAGTCATAGGTCATGTACAATCGTTCCATTCATCAGAGCTTTCCTCCAGTCATAGGTCATGTACGATCGTTCCAGTCATCAGAGCATTCCTCCAGTCATAGGTCATGTACGATCGTTCCAGTCATCAGAGCATTCCTCCAGTCATAGGTCATGTACGATCGTTCCAGTCATCAGAGCATTCCTCCAGTCATAGGTCATGTGCGATCGTTCCAGTCATTAGAGCATTCCTCCAGTCATAGGTCATGTGCGATCGTTCCAGTCATTAGAGCATTCCTCCAGTTATAGGTGATGTGCGATCGTTCCAGTCATTAGAGCATTCCTCCAGTCTCAGGTCATGTGCGATCGTTCCAGTCATTAGAGCATTCCTCCAGTCTCAGGTCATGTGCGATCGTTCCAGTCATTAGAGCATTCCTACAGTCTCAGGTCATGTGCGATCGTTCCAGTCATTAGAGCATTCCTCCAGTCTCAAGTCATGTGCGATCGTTCCAGTCATTAGAGCATTCCTCCAGTCATAAGTCATGTGCGATCGTTCCAGTCATTAGAGCATTCCTCCAGTCTCAAGTCATGTGCGATCGTTCCAGTCATCAGAGCATTCCTCCAGTCATAGGTCATGTACGATCGTTCCTGTCATCAGAGCATTCCTCCAGTCATAGGTCATGTACGATCATTCCAGTCATTAAACCATTCCTCCAGTCTCAAGTCATGTGCGATCATTCCAGTCATTAGAGCATTCCTCCAGTCTCAAGTCATGTGCAATCGTTCCAGTCATTAGAGCATTCCTCTACAGTCTCAGGTCATGTGCGATCGTTCCAGTCATTAGAGCATTCCTCCAGTCTCAAGTCATGTGCGATCGTTCCAGTCATTAGAGCATTGCTACAGTCTCAGGTCATGTCAGACGCTGCGTTTCTTCAACTGTGTTGCGAGCCTTTTTGCGACTTCCGTATAGGACGATTATATATATTCCGATTCCGCAAGATGTTGCGTCTCTTGTGTATTCTGATGGTGACATCAGCGGCGCTTGGCGGGCCTGTAGGAGGTACTTATAGAGTCAGTATGCTTATGTTTTTTTTATATAGCGGTAGGTATAAAAATATACGTTGCTAACTCAATGCCGATGTCTCTGGGAGGTTGTTGTGCTAAGACTAAGTTATATGTATTAAAGCTCCGTCACATTGCGTGATAACTGGAATTTGTTGTTTATAATGCCTTTGAAATATCTACAGATAAAGTTCTCTGAAATGTGTTATTCCAATCAATGATATGCCGTGAACTCTGACCCCGATAGTTTTCCATTCAAAAAAGTGTCGTTGATATTATTCTGAACACTGAATATTGGTTCACTTTCGACTCTCCTAGATTAAAAGTCGGCGTATAATCTACCACAAAGATCAGTGCCTTTCTAACAGACACAAACAATTCTCCGACAATAAAGGTATATTAGTAGTACGGTGTAACGATGCATGCCGCTATTCACACCTACCGGACGACGGCGTCTTTATTATTGTGACGTCATACGTATTGAACGCTTCCGGTGGTGCGTGATCGAAAAAGAGGCTGAGACCGCACGCAACAGGAAGCGCACGTCAACACGACAACGAGTTGTGTATCTGCGTCGACTTGTTGTAGAAGTTGTGTTCATGTGACAGACATGACACTTTAAGTTGGATGTTCTTAAAGTCTTATAATGTATGAAGGGAGGTGGATGACCATTCAGTGAATTGATTAAGTCGCTGATCAATACGCTGTAGATCATCTTCACATACTCTCCTACTTGATAAGTCAACGCGATATCCTATCCAGTTTTATTTCACCCACGCAATTCATACATATCCGTCCACCAAATACGTTTGGATTTTAGTCCATTGATTTATTCGTTTTTATCACGGATATGCTGACAATTCTAATATAGCTTTTGCGTAGCGCAACCAATCAATCGTAATTATCTTTCGGAAAATAAAACTATAATCTAAATATGAGGACAGACCGATTATTACACCCAAACATATAACCTAGCCCTCTCTTTTAACTTGAAGAAAATGGACTTCATACCCCCAAATGCCCCCAACCTCGTTTTCGAGCGCGAGACTTACATGGCCTACACCAGAGCTAATCCATCCCAGCCGTGGCTCTTAAACACATAGCGCCCTCACACGGGTGGTACAAAAACTTAAAGCAGATACCGAACTAAACGACAAGACGTCCGCGTGTAGCTGTAATACACAGCCTATTCGCTACGTGTCGCCACTCGCTGTCTGCTGTCAGATTACTTGCCCT
>JAODUO010001039.1:110000-112500 GCA_025642075.2 Ridgeia piscesae
TGAACGAGTGGTCGTTGACACTGATGACGACACTGAGTGGACGAGTGGTCGTTGACACTGATGACGACACTGAGTGAACGAGTGGCCGTTGACACTGATGACGAAACTGAGTGGACGGGTGGTCGTTGACACTGATGACAAAGAGATTGGTGTATGTGTAGTTCTGTGTCAACTAAAAAAACTATTTGCCTGCACGACACGAAATGTGCACTTTTTCGTTCACTAAAAAGACTCTTGTAACATGTCGAATCGTGGGTGAGAGTAAAGAAGACACGTCGGTACAAGTAAGTGTCTTTGTAGATATCCATATATGAGCGTTGGTCTGTGCACATCAGTGTCTATTTGAACTGTGCATATATGTGTCTACATTACCACGTGTACACGTACACATGTACAGATACACATGCACGTATGCGAGAATACATGAATGAATGTAATGTTTGCACGGTGTATTTGCACACAGCCTACGCTAGTACACGTACACACGTACACACATACACGCGTTCACACGTACATGTAGAAGTACGTGTTAACTCGATAAAAAACCGATCACGTGACATTCTATAAAAAGGAGCATGGCGGATGACAAGACAAGACAATCACGTGTGACGTATCCTTGGTCAGTGGCTGTATAGTTCCGAGTTCGATGACCCGTCCAGTGTGTCCACTACCCTGTCCGACTCCGCCGGGTCAAAGCTACACACGCCGAGAATGTCGTACCCGTCGCCAGATGGCGCTGTCGCCATCTGCTGCACCCATGTTATCACCCGTCGGTGGATGGCCGCGTGATCCTTTTGGTGCTCCCGTTGCGCGCCGGGAACGGGACCACTTCCCACCGACAGTTTCGGCGACGACGTCGACCCCAGGTAGTCGAATATCTCGAGGTTCCGCTGAGTCAACAATAGCGCCCCCTCGTGGCAGTCCACCTGCAGTCGTTCGTTGGTCGGCGCGACGACGAACGAGCTCGTGATGCGCAGCTCGTCGACATCCGGGCGCTTCTCGTCGACGCTCGCGTGGCGGCGCTCGCGCGTGCGCAGCGGCTGGAAGCAGGAATGATTGACGGGTGACGTGCGTGGTTGGTGGGCGGGGTCGGCGTAATACTTGATCAGACGTTTCGACTTCTTCATGTACTCGTCAGCCGTGTCGTAAATGCCCGTGCGCGGTGTCGCCACCTTGTGGCCGGGCGTGGCGGCGACGCGAGCGCCCCCTTGCGTCGCCGGTCGTGGCCGATGCGTCGACGTCGTCTGCAGCTGCTGCTGCTGCTGCCTCGTTATCGTCATTGGTTTCACGTCATTTCCGGTCAGACACGAACTGCGATCACGGGCGAGGCGCTGCCGCTGGAATAGGGAACTTCCGGTGAGTTTGTAGCTGAGAAGGTTCGCGTTCTCCGGCGGTTTGTCGACGACTTTGGAGTCGTTCACGGCGCCGCCGTTACTCGAGTCGGACACTTCCGGTTCGCGCGGTACTGGCATGACGTCATTGGCACGTGACATCGCCGCCGCGCTGCTGATTGGACGACGTAGTTCGACGCTCGCCGTCGCTCGAACGGGAGACCTGCGACTGGACCAGACACAGTGGATGAGTATGTGTAGGTCAACGGACTGACCGAGAACGAAAATGTTGTTAATGAATGTAATAGTAAACTAATAACTATTCATAACATTTAATGTGAACATATTGTGAAGTATTTGTTTTCATTTCCTAGACGCGCTTACCACTGAAAAACATAACTGATTAATAATGTTTCAAAGCTAATTACCAATAACAACATCAACAACTTTAGCCTACTACAACTGCTACTGCTACTGCTACTGCTACTGCTACTGCTACTGCTACTGCTACTGCTACTGCTACTGCTACTGCTACTGCTACTGCTACTGCTACTGCTGCTGCTGCTGCTACTGCTACTGCTACTGCTACTGCTACTGCTACTGCTACTGCTACTGCTGCTACTGCTACTGCTACTGCTACTACTACTACTATTACTACTATTACTACTATGACATGAATTATACTAATAAACAAACAGCTTTAAAATACTAGTTCATTCACGGCTAGTGGGCTTATAACTAACAATGCAGTATCAGTCATACACGCGCGGGCGATTGGCGTGTGTGAATGTGTGAGTGTTTATAGCTGTGAGCTGTGTACGTGTTTATGTATGTATGTATGTATGTATGTATGTATGTATGTATGTATGTATGTATGTATGTATGTATGTATGTATGTATGTATGTATGTATGTATGTATGTATGTATGTATGTATGTATGTATGTATGTATGTATGTATGAATGTATGTATGTATGTATGTATGTATGTATGTATGTATGTATGTATGTATGTATGTATGTATGTATGTATGTATGTATGTATGTATGTATGTATGTAAGTATGTATGTATGTACGTATGTATGTATGTATGTATGTATGTATGTATGTATGTATGTATGTATGTATGTGTATGTGTCTGTGTGCGTTTGTTTGTTGTGTTGTGTGTG
>JAODUO010001039.1:117500-172500 GCA_025642075.2 Ridgeia piscesae
GGAATGTAGTATTGGAATAATTTGGTTTCTTGTACAACAAAGGATATATACCAGGAGCTATATTTTAAATATAATTTTGAGTGTTACATTTTACTATGCATAGAAGTATATTCATGTAGAATACGTCTTTGACAAACATTTAACTTTTTCAGACGTGTTAACATATCAGAGATGGTCATTTGATGGCACCCCCAAGATACGACATTGTCTTCTGTATCTCATCCGCAGAGAGGTTGAGAGAGAGAGAGAGAGAGAGAGAGAGAGAGAGAGAGAGAGAGAGAGAGAGAGAGAGAGAGATAGAGAGAGAGAGAGAGAGAGAGAGAGAGAGAGAGAGAGAGAGAGAGAGAGAAAGAGAAAGAGAGAGAGAGAGAGAGAGACTCACTTACGCACTCACATACTTAGACAATATCTCACTCACTGACTCACTGACTCACTGACTCATTCAGTCACTCAGTCACTCAGTCACTCAGTCATCAGTCACTCAGTCACTCAGTCACTCAGTCACTCAGTCACTCAGTCACTCAGTCACTCAGTCACTCAGTCACTCAGTCACTCAGTCACTCAGTCACTCAGTCACTCACTCATTCACTCACTCACACTCACTCACTCACTCACTCACTCACTCACTCACTCACACTCACTCACTCACTCACTCACTAGTAACTGCTATGGTACGCTGACCGCTCAACGATGTGTCGAACTGCCTTACAAGTTCGTCTTCGTTCACAAAGTTCAACCATTGTTCTCCGCGTTTTATATAGACTCCAACTCCTTGGCCTGTTTGATCACTACAGCTGTCCTGTCCTTTGCTCTTTTGCGCTTTTGCTCTTCCCTGAATCTCCAGAAATCCCACACCAGAATCTACGGGACACAAGTGGTCCTCCATACCCATACACCTCCCCAATCAACACCCTCCCTGTCTATATCATCACTGTAGTTACCACAAAGGCGCGAGAAATACACGGACACTTACCTTGGCAGTTCAAAAACACAACGTCATTCTTTCATATAACTCCATACACATCCCGTTAATGTTTCGTCCAGCTACGGCCGGCATCCATCCATTTTTGTCATCTAACGCGGTACCGAAATTTCTAGTCGTTCCTGTTGCGAAACACCAAGTCTGTGTCTTCGCGGTGACAAAACGACTGCATACGGTCATGGTGCTACATGCGCACTGCCGGCCTCATGGCGACTATACAAATGCAAATATGCTTTGGCGGTGCCAGTTGTTACGACAAAGTCGACGGCACAATCGCCTAAGACGCGGTCATTGTCCACGAAATCAGATAACAACCGTTGACCTGTACAAACGGCGCAAAAGAACACACGGGCGGCTCTGTCAAACATGTCCGCTGCCAATATCGCTACACGTGCTACAAGCGATAATCCGCACACATTCGTCTTTGCGCGCAGTAGATCACCCGTCGATTAGCCTTAAGCTGAGTTTGTGGTTGAGGTTCACATTATGTTTGATCGAACTATCACGTGCGTTAATCTCAATCTCTTTGCCTCACGCGAGCCGAGTCCATTTATCTTGGTAAAATAGCGACATTCAATGTGTTTAGTTCGTCTCTAGAGAAAAGTGTATTTGTGGTCTATGTCAGCGCATCGAATCTGACATGCAATGTGGTAAAGATCGCTTTTACGAGCAATATTTAGGATTAATATTACATGCTGTATATGTATTTATATATTTATTTATTTATTCTATTTTATTTATATATGTATATATTTATATTAACATATTTACATACACACATATTTACATATTTACATATTTACATATCTACATATCTACATATCTACATATATACATATCTACATATCTACATATCTACTTATTATTCATCTATATATCTGGTCCGGTGGCTCATTTGTGGTTTACCTTATATATGTCTCTCTATGTATTATAAGTCCACGATATATATATATATATATATATATATATATATATTTCCTCTTAGAAAAATAGTACTCCTCTTGCTTAATGTGATACATCAGATGGAATGAATAATATACCGATGTTTTCTTGTAAAAGACAACAAAAGTGGGCTGAACAAAATTGGCAACACCAGGAATAAACGCCAGGTAGAAATGAACCTTCCTCTTCTCGTTCGACGGTCTGGTGTTTTATTTACTACCACCCATTTATGAAATATATATATATATATATATATATATATATATATATTATATAATAATATATAATAATAATAATTCATATGTCCGATGTACACGTACATCTGGAAGAAAATAAATAAATAAATATATATATATATATATATATTTTCTTTTTCAATAATAGTAAATAAATAAATATGTATATATATATATATATATATATATATATATATATATATATATATATATTATATATATATATATGATTTTTTACACTTTACAATTTACAAGTGATAATCTAAGTGTGTTTGCTTTGAGAAATTAACACCAATTCTAAGCGACCAACGATTACGTAAGAATAACAGCAATAATCAACAGTAGACGGTACGTATTAGTCATGTTACGTTTGTCATTGTGTGGGTTTGCCGCGTGTTTCAACGGCGACCCGAAGTAACTACGTGTTATTCCACCGTATTGTCGACGATACATAGTTGAGTATTGTTGTTGCCGAGAGTGTAAGGTTGGTCACGTTACATAAGTACACGACTTTATACAGGCGAGTCCGTCACTCAGTGCCGCCCACGCAATGCCAAACACTGGCAGTTGATCGACTCGGCGATGTAGGGGAGACCGGGGAAATGTAACTCTCGAGGCAAATTTATAGAGAGGGTTTTCTCTAGAGGTCATAGGTTACACAGAGACGTCTGGAGCCGGGTGTGGTGCAAACTGTGTCAGGGAAGCATTTTACACATGTACGCACGTACACACGCACACACGCACACACGCACACACGCACACACGCACACACGCACACACGCACACACGCACACACGCACACACGCACACACGCACACACGCACACACGCACACCCCACATCAAACACGCACACACGCACACCACACGCCACACGCGCACACGCGCACACGCGCACACGCGCACACGCGCACACGCGCACACGCGCACACGCGCACACGCACACACGCACACACGCACACACGCACACACGCACACACGCACACACCGCACACGCGCACACGCGCACACGCGCACACCGCACACCGCACACCGCACAGCCACACGCCACCGCACACCGCACACGCGCAACGCGCACACGCACACACGCACACACGCACACACGCCACACCACACCCCCACACACGCACCCCCGAAAACACACGCACACACGCACACACGCACACACGCACACACGCACACACGCACACACGCACACACGCACCCCGCACACACGCACACACGCACACACGCACACACGCACACACGCACACCCGCACACACGCACACCCGCACACACGCACACCC
Organism: Ridgeia piscesae; assembly: GCA_025642075.2. NCBI lineage: Eukaryota > Metazoa > Annelida > Polychaeta > Sabellida > Siboglinidae > Ridgeia > Ridgeia piscesae. The sequence continues at coordinate 120,946 of JAODUO010001039.1, forward strand.
GCACACACGCACACACGCACACACGCACACACGCACACACGCACACACGCACACACGCACACACGCACACACGCACACACGCACGCACGCACGCACGCACGCACGCACGCACGCACGCACACACGCACACACGCACACCCCACCCCACACGCCACCACGCACCCCCAAACACGCACACACGCACACACGCACACACGCACACCCCACCCGCACACACGCACACACGCACACACGCACACACGCACACACGAACGCACGCACACACGTACACACACGCACACACACACACAATCACGCACCAGCTAATTCACTCACTCACTCACTCACTCACTCACTCACTCACTGATTCACTCACTCACTTACGCAGTCTCTTCATGACTAACTGACTCTCTCATTCACTCAGGCACTCACTTACTCACTCACTCACTCACGCATTACTCAGTCACTCAGTCACTCAGTCACCCAGTCACCCAGTCACCCGGTCACTCACTCGTTGTCTCAGTCACTGACTCACTCACTGACTCTCTCTCAAGGACTACTCAATGTCTCTCACTCTACTAGATATTACTAAATGATAATCTAAGTGTGTTTGCTTTGAGAAATTAACACCAATTCTAAGCGACCAACGATTACGTAAGAATAACAGCAATAATCAACAGTAGACGGTACGTATTAGTCATGTTACGTTTGTCATTGTGTGGGTTTGCCGCGTGTTTCAACGGCGACCCGAAGTAACTACGTGTTATTCCACCGTATTGTCGACGATACATAGTTGAGTATTGTTGTGCCGAGAGTGTAAGGTTGGTCACGTTACATAAGTACACGACTTTATACAGGCGAGTCCGTCACTCAGTGCCGCCCACGCAATGCCAAACACTGGCAGTTGATCGACTCGGCGATGTAGGGGAGACCGGGGAAATAACTCTCGAGGCAATTTAAGAGGGTTTTCTCTGAGGTCATCGGTTAGCAGAACGTCTGGAGACGGTGTGGTGCAAACTGTGTTCAGGAAGCATTCTCACATGTACGCCTGTCCCTCCACCGCCCCCTGCGCCTGCTGCACTGCCCCGCCGCCGCCTCGCCGCACGCCTGCCCCGCCTGCGCGCCGCCTGCCCCTGCACGCCTCCCCCCTGCCTGCCTGCCTGCCTTCCTGCCTGCCTGCACTCGCCTGCCCCCTGTCTCCGCGCCTTCTGCCTGCCCCGCCTCCCCTGTCCTCCCTCTCCCCTACCTGCCTCCGCACCACGTCTCTCTCTGCCTACCCCACCGCCCACGCTCCTTTTACATCCCATCGTCCCTGCACTACTACCTGCCACTGCACTTACGCAACACAACCGCCATCTACGTCACACAGACATATTACCAACTAACTGCAATGCAATTTCAACTACGACAATCCGTTTGCTAATGACTGCCACTCGCACGAACTAAACGCAACTTGCACACTGCCACGATTCGCACACTGACACTAATCTTTGAACTTGAACCTGACTCTTGAACTTGCACCTTTGAATCTTTAACTGAACAGCACTACTACCAATTACGCAAACACTGACTCGCCTCCTGAACACCCCCTTTGACTCGACACGCACTGAACTTGCACTTTACACTTGACTTCGCACTTTACTTCGAATCTGAATCAACTCCAATCTGATTTGATTCAACCTACGCAACCTGAACTTTGACTATCCGCACTTGAACTGCACACGCAACTGCGAACGCCTCGCACACTACGCATTGAACGCACACAGCACCTATCCGCATCTAGCTGCACTGCACCCGCACCGACTACACTTGCAACGCACTACGCACACACTGCAACACTCCGCACTTGACGACTTGAACTGCAATCTTGAACTTTGAACTTGACTGCTAACACCACACACGCACTGCATTACGCGAGACCCAGCAACACGCCTTAGTACTTTTGACACGCGAAACTCTGAACCGCAACTGCACTGCGCACCTTTGCATGACTGACTGCACTTGCAACGCGCCTTGCACCTCGCATCACGCACACGCGACCGCGCACCTGCGCACACGTGCACACGCGACACGCGCACTCGCACTGCGACTGCGCACACGCTCCACGCACACCGCACTCATGCACCTGCACACTGACACTGCACACAGCACACGCACACCTGACACGACTTGCACGCAACACGCACACTGCACTCGCACGCCGCACGCTGCACTGACTCGCACGCAGACTGAACTTCGACTGACACATTCGACCACCTTTCACAATCGCACCAGCTAATCACTCACTCCTACTCACTCCTCATACTGACCCTCACTCCTATTCATCACTACTGTTACTCATACTTCGCAGTCTCTTCATGACTAACTGACTCTCTCATTCACTCAGGCACTCACTTACTCACTCACTCACGCATTATTCAGTCACTCAGTCACTCAGTCACCCAGTCACCCAGTCACCCGGTCACTCACTCGTTGTCTCAGTCACTGACTCACTCACTGACTCTCTCTCAAGGACTCACTCAATGTCTCAGTCACTCACTCACTGACTCACTTACTTACTCACTCACTCACTCTCTCACTCACTGACTCAGTCACTTACTCACTGACTCACTCACTTACTCACTCACTGACTCAGTCAGTCACTCACTCACCACTCACTCACGCATTAATCACTCACTCAGTCACTCAGTCACTCAGTCACTCAGTCACTCAGTCACTCATCTCACTCAGTCACTCAGTCACTCATTCACTCATTCACTCATTCACTCATTCACTCATTCACTCAGTCACTCAGTCACTCAGTCACTCAGTCACTCAGTCACTCAGTCACTCAGTCACTCAGTCACTCAGTCACTCAGTCACTCAGTCAATCACTCGTGCACTCACTCGTGCACTCACTCGTGCACTCACTCGTGCACTCTGTCATTCACTCCAGCAGGAGAACGCCATCCAGATCCTTCACTACTGGATGTGGTTTCTCACCTGCCTGTCTGCCTGTCTGCCTGTCTGCCTGTCTGCCTGTCTGCCTGTCTGCCTGTCTGCCTGTCTGCCTGTCTGCCTGTCTGCCTGTCTGCCTGTCTGCCTTGAATCTTTGAACCTTGCCCTTTGATCTTGCCTGCCTGCCTGCCTGCCTGCCTGCCTGCCTGCCTGCCTGCCTGCCTGCCTGCCTGCCTGCCTGCCTGCTCTGCCTGTCTGCCTGTCTGCCTGTCTGCCTGTCTGCCTGTCTGCCTGTCTGCCTGTCTGCCTGTCTGCGCTGCTGTCTGCCTGTCTGCCTGCTGCTCTCTCTCTCTCTCTCTCTCTCTCTCTCTCTCTCTCTCTCTCTCTCCATCTCTCTCCACCAGTCGTCTTGTTGTACTCTTCTTTCTCCCTCGTTCTCCAGTCATTTGCAATTTCTTACAAACTTCTCCATTTACTGTCTTATCAACAGTATATGGATCACCAATCTTATTACTGGCAATTTAATGTTTAACTAAGAAAAATATCCGTTTTTAATGTAATGTTTTGAACGGAAAATAAACTCTTTTGAATCTTGAATCTTTGAATCTTTGAATCTTTGAATCTTTGAATCTTTGAATCTTTGAATCTTTGAATCTTTGAATCTTTGAATCTTTGAATCTTTGAATCTTTGAATCTTTGAATCTTTGAATCTTTGAATTTTGAATCTTGAATCTTTGAATTTTGAATCTTACTCTATACCGCAGCTCCATGTAATGTATTGTTATTTTCGAGTATTTGAACAATTTGGAAACAATCCACTTCTTCTTCTCAGCATCCACTCTCTCTCTCTCTCTCTCTCTCTGTTGTTCTTAGAGGTTCTCTTCCCCGTCCGCTACCGTCGACAAATCATCAGCACACAGTACTTTCAGGAGAACATATTCGTACTGGGATTTCTATTTATCAGTCCAATCACCACGAAAACTTTATGTGTTATTGGCTAATGCAATTGAAACATTTTTAATTAACCCGCAATCACGTACTAACTTGATGTAATTGAAACGTTTTAAATTAACCCTCAATTACGTACTAACTTGGTTTTATTATTAATGAATAGCCAATGTTCCACATCCACCTCTACCTTGAAATACCGCATAATCGAAATATCCATAATTTTGAATAAAGTGTGTATACGTCGCCATTAACCTAAAGGATAACAGTTGTTGGAGCGGTGTCGACACACGTCACTATCTCGTTTATGTGTGTATCTACATAACAACGTCGTAGGTTCAGGTTATTTGTCAAACCTAGCCCAGCCAGTGCTCGAACATACGTACACCTTTAATTAGAACAGTTCTGTCAATCGCTACCGGCCGTTACCAAGTCATTGTCGGTTATTAATCCACGCGTCTTTGTCGGTGAATAATCGACAGGAGATTAACTGCAGCCACGCCGCCGTACCACGAGTTTTGGTACGTGCATGATACGTTGCACAGGCGTCGCTAAACGATGGTGGTCGGCTGTGGACAAAGCGCCGGGCCAAGCTCTTCAACTCCCCTAAGCGGTTCTATTGTTATGTGTGACTGCTCCGGTACAATCAAGCAGCCAACGCTCGGTACTCGCAGGTTCAAAGACCGCCCGCCATTGCCCGTTGTCGCCACGCGAGCGCGTCTCGACTGATTTCAACGTTGTCGAACGTCGGTCGAATGTTGAGTGGTTCACTGGTACGTAGTTGGAAGCGACGGGTAAAATGTAGTAGATTCACGGGGTAAGTGAAATGCTGAGATGCAATAGTGATAGGTTTGTTGATTGTGGAATATGGTGTGGTTTATCGCGGAGTAACAAAGCGCTGTAGTTTATCTGATTAACGTTCGCTTTGTCACGTACACATGACGACGGTCGGGAGGCGGTGTAATCTTGTCGTTACATTTGTCTCTTCAACAGGGGGCGGTGTTGACTTGTAACAAATGCAAGGGGTCTGTTTGCAGGGGTCTGGTCAACTGACAAAGACCTCTGTCGTAAAAGCAACGTCGTCTTATCACGTATTAATGGTCTCGTAGTTTGAGCAATAAATCACACGTGTTGATTTTACAGATTGCCAACATTTAATGTTACTTTGTGTCGTGGTCGAATACAGCACTAAAGTTATGTATGTTCGTGAGTGGAATCGGATTGCGACAATGTGTTGTTAAATATCGAGAAAGACCAATGGGATATCTGATTGAGGTGCTTTGAGCGCTTGCCTTAATTACCTTAATTACTTGGCGTATCCACCAAAGTGTCGACAATTACAATACAGTTAATCGATGTTGAGGCTGACCAACCTCATATCTTGCTGTGCTTCTAATCTTGGTTTTCAAAGACTTAGGTGCAACATAACTATTACTACTATTATTACTGTTGTCATTAATATTATTAAGAACATCGTCAATTTAAAAATCGATAAACAATATCAACGTAGTTAATAATAATAATTATTATTGTATAAATAAAATATTTAAAAAACTCACTGTGTTGGCATGTATAATTCATACAACATTACACATAACATAAACAACACAAACGGTTTAGATAAAAACACGGACTACCTCTATAAGGGGAATGTCCGTCGCAACATACTTGTGTGTTTTTCATCAAGATTTAAACTGTGACAGAGCATGGACATATCGTAGGCTGGCAGGTAGCGCATTCCAAACACTGGGCGCCATGGCAGCAAACGTTGACAGACGTAGGGATACGTCAGTGAATTAAGATGATAAACGAGGTTAGAAAGGCGAATTTTCTAATGATGACATATCTGTATAATCTATTCTAACTCTGCAAATGAGCGGCTCCTGTTTCAGAGGAACAACAAAACACGACTCCATTGTTGGCACAATTAACCACAGCTGGCAACAACCTTTCTTTTGAGTAGATTGTTGGGTCATAAATTACAATCTTAAAGTGGCATATTAATATATTTTTATTAACTTATCTTACTATGTATTGTCATATTATCATATTTTACTAGAGTATGTTTTCATATTAGCACACTGTCTTGCTGAGAACATTTTATTTATCTGTATTTAAAAATATTTATATATCTGTATTTTATTTGTCTGTATTTATTTATCTATTGATGTATGTATTTATTATTTATTTATGATTTTTTGTTTTCTTCTTCTTCTTCCATATACTGGACTGGGCCCTGTCAGGGCGTTAAAGGTCCAATCGAAGCTTGTGCGCTTGGGTGGGTGGGGGGCGTTGTATGCTCTCTTAAAACAGTTAATATTTAAAAAAACGTTAATAAAGTTATTCTATGCACCTCTGATGATTTTAAAATGTATTATTATAATGTACATAGACATAGTCTCATGAAGAAATTAAAGCAGATCTTAAGGCACGAACGCCAGCCCTGAAAGCCTCAGAGCATGAGGTGGCTAATAGGCTTGTGGAGAGCCTATTCCACTGTCTAAGGGTTGCAGGAAAGAATGAATGGTAAAGGGCTGGGTGGTCTGCCCTTGCATGTCGAAAACGCTGGGCTCCCCGAGTTCTGGGGTCACTCCATTGGAGGTACTGGTCTATGGTGATGTCAACATGACCGGTGTTGATTTTGTGAAGGAGACTTTAATTATTAATATTTGTATAAGGACCACATTGGAGATAAGTGTATGTTTGTGTGCTTTAATGTGTTTATCCTCGGTAATATTATATATATGTTTTTTTTAAATCTAAACTATGTTTAATTGTCATGTATATAATTTTTACCAAATAAACTCAATCAATCACTCAATCAATCAACAAAAGTACATCTGAACTGTATAATCATATTTCTATAGCTTTCTCACAAGAGTAAACAATCACTGTTGTGACCTGGATACTTATACAATGCACATATATATATATATATATATATATATATATATATATATATATATATAATTATCTGACAAATGGATCACAAATCTTTGAATTGGGAAGCAAACCGAATCCTTGCTAAACAAGTTTGCATATGTTGTATTGGCATTGACACGTTACAATACCATTAATCATATCACGCCTACATCACGTTGTTTCACGTACATATTTTCTAATTAGAGATGGAAAGAAATATGCACCGGTGTTATAATTAGTATTTAGTCATTATTCAGAACGCAATGTTGGATTTCACAAACAACTTTAAAACAACAAATTTAAATGCAATATTTTCACATGTAAGATCATTGTAAAAGTTACTTTGTTTTTCATATAAATATGGTTTACTTTTATGTGCTCCGGACATAGGGTGTCATTATGAATGTGAGCATGACAAGTTTAGTGACGTTGTCAAATGTTAAACAGTAGTGTAATAGGCACACGTTTAAAGGTGACAGTTGCTGGCTGCTCAGTAATATACGATCTTTAGTTTGTGACGGCAATTCATACGTAACTTTACTTCGTAAAAGAAATGTGCTTGTGTCACGTAATGTATGATCTTTATAATTATTATGGGGAGTAATAATATGTTTGTGAAAAGTCAGCATTCAGTGGAACTGGGTCACCTTTCACGTCATAAATATATTGTTCATTTCCACATGATTTTGGTACTGCTATTTATATAATCCGACGTCCACAACGTACGCATCTAACCAAATAATGCAGCGCCGTTGCCAAAAACAATCCAACTCATTTGTCTGGAAGTTGTACAATTGCTGTCACCATACCTACAAAATAGAAACAGCCATGTGACTAGAGACTGACATTCCGAACAGAGACCCCTGTGAAACGTTAGCATGTCTCACATAGATGTTTTATGCAATGTTCGACCTTACTAATATAAACTGACAACATTACGTTGATGGTCTATTTTGAATCCTTAGATCCTTCTCCTTCTCCACATGTACACGGCTGTCTTTGGGCCCAATCCTCGATTTTAGTTTTCTTCTTCTTCTGATCGCATGCTCTCAATTACTTTTATCTGACTTGATCAATGTTTGTATGTAGGCAATTACCTCACACCAGCACAACATATCCACCAGTGTTTATCGGATAAACACAATAAAAATATCTTTGGGCAAACATTTCAAACTGCGAAAATTGCACAGTCTTAAACAGTAGCCGTCCCACATCAACTCCTGATGTGAAGATGAAATAGCTTAATGTGTTATGGATGCGTGAACTATCATATATAAATTTAATGATTTGGCCAAGACTCGACATAATCCAATATGTTTGGCGTGATGACAACACGTGAGTTGTACCTGAACAGTTTATGTCGCTTTCGTAAATAGTCCACGCGCCACTGCAAATGTGTCTATAAATATCTTAACTTTGATGCATTCAATATTACCGCCTTTGTCTCTTTATGTGTCTTTGCGCAACACTGTACAACTGGTCTCAGATCTACCAATTACTAATAATACGACGGATGTTTAGAATGATATGTTTAGTTTGTTTTCAATATGCACGCATGCATTTCTATAAATTTTAGTTGCAATTTAAAAGACAAAACAGAGGTGAGGGGATCTCTAGATGGCGCCACTGTAAGGAGTGGTTTGTTGTTCGATGTGTGGGTGTATGTTTATATCTAACAACGTGTGTATAGCTACACGGTACACTGGCGTCCACAACACAAAGCGCCAGTGGCTTCTACGCAGGGACTCGTTTGAATAGGTTGTTTATAGCGTATGTGAAGACAAAGGCCGCGGTTAGATACGTTGTGACGGCCGAGTCGGCTGACGTCGAGGACGCGATTACTCAAATCAAATAATCACATTTAACACAATGACTATTTCTGTTTGGTGCCACGCGAATTAACACGGTGGCCAGGTGATTTGTCGAGAGCCTAGTAGTCTGGGCGTAGTCCACAGGCGTGTGACACACCAGACAACTGTGTAATGTCGATGGCGGCGTGGCGTAGGTAACTGCCGTTCTAATCTCTACGGCGGAGTGATACACGTTGACATTTTGCGCACGTTCGCCAGTAACATTTAGTGCAATCACACCATTACAGCCACATTTTAGATTGAGAGGAAATCAGATAAAGTCTTATAATATTGAATGCATATTGACGAAATATTTTTCTCGGTTAAGGAAGGGAGAAGGACTAGAGGACATGGAGTTACATTAACAAAGAAGCAGTGTAGACTAGATATTAGAAAATTATCATGTTCACTAAGAACAGTAAATGAATGAACCACATTATCAGCTGATTGTGTAGGTGCTAGTAGTGTTAATATGTTTAAAAATAAATTCGACATATACCTAAGAAGGGCAGGGTACATTTAGATAGATAAGTTGGACTCTCGATAAGCCAAAGGGCTTCCTTGTCCATCTGCCATCTAGAGTTGATTTTCTAGGTGGCAAACTTGTTAAATCTTGTACAATTTACCCAGTTTTGTAAGTGGTTTTGTTTTAAATTATAACACACATAACTGATCGTCGCAGTCAGTGACGTTGCCCTGAGTGTCTCTGAGTGTCTACAAACTGTTACTCGCGGCAAGAACGTAACAGGAACGAGCACTTGGAGATTGTCACTAACGTTTGTAACCTTGGGTAATAGTCACTGTGTTGCTTTTCGTTTTTGTTAACATTGTTGTTGTCGAAGCTTTGTGCTACGTTTCCTGATCATAATAACACTGCATGTATGTTCGCTGGCACCACGCTGACGTGTGTCTATTGGAATACTCGACGTCATTACAAAATTCACATCCTGTTCTCACCCAGGTGTCACGGTGGTTTCTGCCTGACGCAGTGGACATCAGTCTGAAGACGAACTTCGAATAACGTCCTGCCGCCTGCATGCAACGCACTGTATTGTGAGAGCCTGTACTGGCGGATGTGTCGTTTGTGGACAACTACTCGCTGGTGGATTCAAGCACGAAACACGCTGGAGCCCCGCAACTAGAGGTTGCGATGACGCATGGCGGGTAGACGAATGATGTCATAGAGTTCTTGTTGCACAAACACAGTTAATGTTGTGTACACGTACAGTGAACATTCGGCGGAAGACACGTGGGGTTAGCAAACATTTTAGCGGATGAATGTATTCCTTTTACAACCGTGTAACCCTTAAACGAATCAGAATCGAGGATCGTGACAACATTCACAAAAAGAAACTCTAACGTGCAAACCTTTCGTCCGGTTCGTAGTAGACAATCACGGTAGACCATCAAAGCCAGTAGACCGGCGGCCATGTTGACCCTCCCGCCAGTGTCCGGCCGGTCACTCGTTGGATCGATGGGTTCGTCCAATCTGAAGCGATGGATGGAGAGCAGCCGTCCCCGGCAGGCGGCGCCACCGTCTGTCCGTCTCGCCGCCGTCGCGGGCTCGCAAGCCGGACAGAAGGGGAAGTCTCCCCGGCGACAGTCCGTCGAGGACCTCGATCTGGAACTCGACGAGGAGAAGCTGCGCGCGCATCAGTTCTGGGTGGCGTGGGGCCGCCAGGTGGCGGCAGACATGCTGAAGTCGTCGATGGAGGTTGGTGCGAACTTCTTATGCGTTCTGTTTGATTTGTGTTACGTTTACATTTACCATATAAACCACTCTTAGTTGACGACTATTTAGCGAACTGACTGGTGCTCAAGTGTCGTATTGTACAATAATAATAACAACGTAAATACTACTAATAACAGTTAATTTGTATAGCGCTCAAATCAATCAGATTGTTATCAGGCGTTTCACAGGCATACAATAAGACCTTCAGAACGCAATACACGACTCGGCATTGTGGTATCAATAGACACATTGCTGATTCGTCCATAGATATAACAAGAGAGTCTCTGGGAAAATAGTTTGGTTGCGGTGTGTGAATTTGCCTTGGGTGCTTATGCATTGGATAAGTTGATACAGTTAGCTTACGACGAACTTCTGCATTAGATCGTTCATGTGACTGCAATAAAGACGGGGGTAATCAGTCAGTTTTTATAGAACGAACTGACGTTACAATTCGTTTGGAACTGGGTAACGTTGTCGACATTTTCGGAAACGGACAAAGAGTACGTTATTCTTGACCATCTCCTCTCATCAAAGAGTTCACTAACATTACTGGTTGTTGTGACTAATAAACACCAAACAAGTCGGTGACAACAGTCTTAGCGTCCGACCCCTCCCCCTAGCGTACGGAAACCTCTGACCCCCCCCTAGCGTACGGAAGCCTCCGATCCCCTGGCGTAGTTTTAGCGAACGGAAACCTCCGACCCCCCTAGCGTATGGAAATTATAGACAATTATGAACGAACGTCTGGTCGAAAGTAATCGTTGTCGTCCTCAGGAGCATTTGTCTTGACAAAATATGCCATTGTATGAATTTCCCAAACGACGTTTGTTAAAGAAAGTTCCATACTAACGTTTAAAAATCATAATTAATTTTACGATGCAACCCGTTAAAATAAAAATGTCCGATAATGATGGGTTTAATAATAATAATAATAATGAGCTTTACTTAAACACTAGTTTCCACAAAATGACTCCGTTCAATAGCGTTTGCACAGTCTTATACAGCACAGTCTTATACAGCACAGTCTTATACAGCACAGTCTTATACAGCACAGTCTTATACAGCACAGTCTTATACAGCACAGTCTTATACAGCACAATACAAGTTACGTATTCACAAATGTAGTGATATAATTATAAATTCAACCTGGTAGAAGTTTTATTAATAAAACAACTTGTATAAAAATATAAATACATAAAACCAGATAATGACAGCAGAATTGTAAACCAAATAAATTAAATAAAATGTAAAATTCAAACACGTCATTTCCTCACATGTTCCCGCAGCGAGACTCCGTGGCGACGAAGGAGCTACTGTTCTCGGGTCACTGCGGCGCCCCGCCCAGGTTCCGGCGTCTGTCGGGGGCCGAGTCGGTGGCCACGGACCTCTCACTCCTCACCTGCTCGACGGGCGCCGCCCCGCCGTCCGCTTCCTTCTCGGCCAGGTCGCTGCTGCACCGCCGGGGTCCGAGGAGCAAGGCGAGCGTCAACACCTCGATCACGACCCGGGCAGCGCCGAGCATCGGCAGCGGCTACGGGAGGAAAGCACGGACACCGCGGAGACACGCCAGGCGGATTTTTCGTGACGACGACGACGTGACGTCAGAGGAGAGGTTCATGTTGCGCATGTGCGCGAAAACGTGCGGCACGCACGGGATGAGGAAAGCGACGAGCACGGATGACGTCACGCGCGGCGACCGGAAGACGACAGCGGTCGTGAAGCTGTCGCGACGCGCGGCGTCCGCGGTCAACGAGATCGCGCGAGACGTCGACGAGAGCGCGACGGCGAGCGTGAGCGCCACCAACAGTGAGGCGAGCGAGAAACGCCGCAGTCGCGCGCAGCTCAACCGGAAGACGACGATGCTGCGATTCCGGAAGTTGTCGGCGCAGACTTCCGAGGCGGCGTTCTCGAGACGCGTGGGGCGTCGCATCCGGGCGACCGTGTTCGCGCTGGAGCTGATGACGGGCCACGGCGACAGCACGGACGTCGTAGTAGACGTCATCGGTGACGTCGGTCTGTACACTCGCGCCGACTTCGCACGCACCGCGCGCTACCCGCAGAACGTGCGCATCGCCCCGCAACTTAGTGACGTCATACGCGCCAACATCCGGGACCGCATGGGCAAACGACGCGTCCGACCGATCACAGTCGCCGACATCCGGTCGCTGAACAACGAATGCGCGCAACTCGGCCGATACCAGCGGAACCTGATGATCTTCAACTGGCTTCAGGACGTCGACGAAGCGACCTTTACGGGGCTGCCCGAGCCGGCTATAGTCGAGTTGGAGGCGGTGCCGCCGCGGGTGAGGGACTATCCGCCTCGGTCTCCAAACCAGTGCGGCGGACTGTCACACATCAGTTCGACGACAGCAGGCAGCGACAGTGATCAGGACTTGGACAGCGAGGACGGAGACAACCTGACTCTCGGCAGTCCAGGGGAAGGTGGACAGATGGACGAGGAGGCATCGATGATGTCTGACCGCTAGATCGTCGTTGTGGAGCATGCGCACACGTGTGAATGTATGAGTGGTGTGTGCGTGTACACAAAACTGTACATACTTGCGTGAATATATGCGTGTGTGCGTGCGTGCGTACGTACGCATGTACGTATGTATTATGCGTACGCGTATATATATATATATATATATATACATACATACATACATACATACATACATACATACATACATGCATGCATGCATACATACATACATACATACATACATACATACATACATACATACATACATACATACATACATACATACATACATACATACATACATACATACATACATACATACATACATACATACATACATACATACATACATACATACATACATATATACAGACATTCAGACATACAGACATACAGACATACAGACATACATACTTAACATACGCATGAATACGTACGCACTCACGCACATACACACGCATGCCCTAGAAAACATTCGCACACTCACGCTCGTGCACACAACACACACATACACACACACACATACACGCACGCACGCACGCACGCACACACACACACACACACACACACACACACACACACACACACACACAACACTCACACACACTCATACGCGTATACACGCACATCATCGCACACATAAATATACACGCGGTAGCGCGTGAACACCCACGCGCACACACGCACGCACACATACACACACAACCCCACACAACACACACACACACACACACACACACACACACACACACACACACACACACACACACACACACACACACACACACACACACACACACACACACACACACACACACACACACACACACACACACACACACACACACACACATTGAGTTAAAATGTTCAATTGGATTTTGGTATGAAATCCAGAACAAAAACCCCGGTGTTAGAAGTGCGGGGGCGATACAGCGTAAGGTTTTTATATTTCATACATTGTAATGTTCTTTATTGAAACATATATTTCCACTACTGTCAATAGTCATTATATCGTCGCTTTTTGCCATATGGAATTATTCGAGGACATTGAAGTTGTTACTTGGTAGGGTATATTATAAAATAACATATAATTGTTACTAATGATTTAAATGTTATTGTTTTGTCCTTAGCGTTTTTCAGAAGTGATTAAACGTATGTTTCATTGATGTTTCGTCGATGGCTTGTCTTCTACTACCAAGGGGAGGAGGGAAGGGGAGGATATATATATATATATATATATATATATATATATATATATATATATATATATAATCTGTCTGTCTGTCGTCTGGTCTGTAATATATCGTCAATATGTAAATATATATATATATATATATATATATATATATATATATATATATATATATATATATATAGAGAGAGAGAGAGAGAGAGAGAGATGTGACGGGGAGAGGGAGGGAGAGAGGTAAAGTGAAACGGGCAGGCGGGCAGGCGGGCAAGCGGGCAGACCGACAGACGGACAGACAGACAGACAGAGAGAAAATAACAGACCGACAAAGTATATTTATTATAATATAGTGATATTGGTCGCTAAGACTGTTGTTGTGACGCAGGGCCTAAACACATTCCTGACGGTTTCTCTTTCCACCGAAACTTCACGCTGATATCTGCGTCTATTGCTCAACGTGACTCGCGACATGTTTGCTGAACGGCACGATGGAAGTATTCCTGTTCTCCTCTTGAAATCCCTGTTGTCACGGATGCCGGGAGCCCATTGGTTGTCTTCCCTCTTCTCTTTCTTCTCTTTAAGTTCTCTATCAACAGTCTCAAACTATATTTGTCTCTTGTGCGCTCCGTGTCTCTCTCGCTCTCCCCACATCTCTTTCTACGCAGTCTCCAATCACTGTGTCGTCTCCTTTTTACGTCCATTTTCTGGGGTTCTGCCCTCTTTTCCAGATTTTCATCTCCCGTTCTCTCCACGTGACCGGCCCATGTCAACCTATTTCTCACCAGTTTCTGCCTAACTTCCCTTCGCTCCAATGTTCACTCCCTGTGTTTCTTGTGTCTTGATGAATACAGCTAGAATCGTCGGCTGCACTAAGAAAGGTCGGAGTAACGGTGGACTAGAAACAGGTAGCGCCACCTGGCGGTATGTTCTACCATGACGTGAACATTTGCGGCTATTTGCCTACAAGTATTCATAGTTCGGAAGCGCGCGCGCGCGTGCGTGTTGTGCGGGTATGTAGGCGTGTGTCTCTTGTGTGCTGGTGTTTGTGTCTGCATGTGACAGTGTGGGTGTGTGTGTCTGCGTGCGTGCGCGTGAGTATGTGTGTGTATGTTGATGTGTGTGTATTTTGTGTTCGTGTATGTTTGTTTGAGTGTGAGAGTGTGCGTGTTTGTATGTGTGTGCGTATTAGCGTGATTGTTTCGTGTATGTGTGTGAGAGAGTGTATGAATATGCGCAGTGGTAGTTGGCTCCGTGTGCGTGTGTTTGTGTGTGTGTGTGTGTGTGTGTGTGTGTGTGTGTGTGTGTGTGTGTGTGTATGTGTGTGTGTGTGAGTGTGTGTGTGTGTGTGTGTGTGTGTGTGTTGTGTGTGTGTGTGTGAGTGTGTTGTGTGTGTGTGTGTGTGTGTGTGTGTGTGTGTGTGTGTGTGTGTGTGTGTGTGTGTGTGTGTGTGTGTGTGTGTGTGTGTGTGTGTGTGTGTGTGTGTGTGTGTGTGTGTGTGTGTTGTTGTGTGTGTTTGATCAACTGCAGCTAATCTAAGCCATTCTGGAACTAAAATGATTGCGGTAGCATTCCAAGTATTCACAACGTCCACATATAGAAATGAAAGGTGACCGACCTTCGGTGTTAATGGTTGCTGCGTAAAGTTCATGTCGAGTAAATGCCAAAGGCCTGACTTTTATGCATCTATTAATGTCGTACTAGAATATGTAGTACATGTTTACGGTGTGCACATGCCCTCGTCAAATTGTGTTCACGTAAATACCTAAGCTTCTTCTCCCTTTTTCCCACTCGATGATTTCCTTGTAAGTTGTTTCCACCTCTCCCTCATCTCTCCCTTGTCTCTCCCTCATCTCTCCCTCGTCTCTCCCTCATATCTCCCTCCTCTCTCCCTCCTCTCTCCCTCATCTCTCCCTTGTCTCTCCCTCATCTCTCCCTCGTCTCTCCCTCATCTCTCCCTCGTCTCTCCCTCATCTCTCCCTCCTCTCTCCCTCCTCTCTCCCTCATCTCTCCCTTGTCTCTCCCTCCTCTCTCCCTCATCTCTCCCTTGTCTCTCCCTCATCTCTCCCTCATCTCTCCCTCATATCTCCCTCATCTCTCCCTCGTCTCTCCCTCCTCTCTCCCTCGTCTCTCCCTCATCTCTCCCTCCGTCTCCGTCTCCGTCTCCGTCTCCGTCTCCGTCTCCGTCTCCGTCTCCGTCTCCGTCTCCGTCTCCGTCTCCGTCTCCGTCTCCGTCTCCTCTCCGTCTCCGTCCCCTTCCGTCTCCGTCTCCGTCTCCGTCTCCGTCTCCGTCTCCGTCTCCGTCTCCGTCTCCGTCTCCGTCTCCGTCTCCGTCTCCGTCTCCGTCTCCGTCTCCGTCTCCGTCTCCGTCTCCGTCTCCGTCTCCGTCTCCGTCTCCGTCTCCGTCTCCGTCTCCGTCTCCGTCTCCGCCTCCGCCTCCGCCTCCGCCTCCGCCTCCGCCTCCGCCTCCGCCTCCGCCTCCGCCTCCGCCTCCGCCTCCGCCTCCGCCTCCGCCTCCGCCTCCTCCGCCTCCGCCTCCGCCTCCGCCTCCGCCTCCGCCTCCGCCTCCGCCTCCGCCTCCGCCTCCGCCTCCGCCTCCCCCCGTCCGCTCCGCCTCCGCCTCCGCCTCCGCCTCCGCCTCCGCCTCCGCCTCCGCCTCCGCCTCCGCCTCCCCCGCCTCCGCCTCCGCCTCCGCCTCCGCCTCCGCCTCCGCCTCCGCCTCCGCCTCCGCCTCCGCCTCCGCCTCCGCCTCCGCCTCCGCCTCCGCCTCCTCCGCCTCCGCCTCCGCCTCCGCCTCCGCCTCCGCCTCCGCCTCCGCCTCCGCCTCCGCCTCCCTGCCTCCGCCTCCGCCTCCGCCTCCGCCTCCGCCTCCGCCTCCGCCTCCGCCTCCGCCTCCGCCTCCGCCTCCGCCTCCGCCTCCGCCTCCGCCTCCGCCTCCGCCTCCGCCTCCGCCTCCGCCTCCGCCTCCGCCTCCGCCTCCGCCTCCGCCTCCGCCTCCGCCTCCGCCTCCGCCTCCGCCTCCGCCTCCGCCTCCGCCTCCGCTCCTCCGCCTCCGCCTCCGCCTCCGCCTCCGCCTCCGCCTCCGCCTCCGCCTCCGCCTCCGCCTCCGCCTCCGCCTCCGCCTCCGCCTCCGCCTCCGCCTCCGCCTCCGCCTCCGCCTCCGCCTCCGCCTCCGCCTCCGCCTCCGCCTCCGCCTCCGCCTCCGCCTCCGCCTCCGCCTCCGCCTCTGCCTCCGCCTGCCTGCCTGCCGCCTCGCCTCCTGCCTCCGCCTGCCTCCGCCTCCGCCTCCTGCCTCGCCTCCGCCTCCGCCTCCGCCTCCGCCTGCCTGCTCGCCTCCGCCTCGCCTCCGCCTCCGCCTCCGCCTCCGCCCTCCGCCTCCGCCTGCCTGCCTGCCTGCCTCCGCCTCCGCCTGCCTCGCCTCCGCCTCCGCCTCCCTCCGCCTCCGCCTCCGCCTCCGCCTGCCTCCTGCTGCCTGCCTGCCTGCCTGCGCTGCCGCCTGCCTGCCTGCCTGCCTGCCTGCCTGCCTGCCTGCCTGCCTCTGCCTGCCTGCTCTGCCTGCCTGCCTCGCTGCCTGCCTGCCTGCCTGCCTGCCTCCTGCCTCCTGCCTGCCTGCTCTCCTCCTGCCTCCTGCCTCCTGCCTCCTGCCTCCTGCCTCCTGCCTCCTGCCTCCTGCTGCCTGCTCCTGCCTCCTGCCCTGCCTGCCTCCTGCCTCCTCCGCTCTCTGCCTGCCTCCTGCCTCCGCTCCTCCTGCTCGCCTCCGCTCCCTCCTGCCTGCCCCTCCTGCCTCCGCCTGCCTGCTCTCCTCTCCTGCTCTCTGCTGCTGTCGTGCTCGTCTGCCTGCCTGCCTGCCTGCCTGCCTCCTGCCTGCCTGCCTGCCTGCCTGCCTGCCTGCCTGCCTGCCTGCCTGCCTGCCTGCTCTCTTCTGCTCTGTTCTGCTCTGCTCTGCCTGCTCTCTCCTCTCTCTCTCTCTCTCTCTCTCTCCTCTCTCTCCTCTCTCTCTCTCTCTCTCTCCCTCTCTTCTCTCTCTCTCTCTCTCTCTCTCCCTCTCTCTCTCTCTCTCTCTCTCTCTCACTCTCTCTCTCTCTTCTCTTTCTCTGTCCCTCACTTACCCTCTCTCTCTCCATGTTTCTCCTCCTCCTTTCTCTCTCTCCCTCCCTCCCCCTCCCTCCCTCTATCCCTCCCTCCCTCCCTGCTCTCTCATCCCCGGTGACCATCCAGTCCTGTTGTTCACGCCATCCCTCCCCTTGTCTCATTCCGTAGTGTCCCCGTCCGCCTCCGCCACAGTCAGTGGTCCCAACACACAAACACAGGCAGCGACACCGCACTCTTTACCTTTCATTGTCTTTACCTTCCTCCCCGCTGTCCCTCCTGCTTGCTCCCTCCTCTCTATCTCACTACTCATTCCATCCTCCTCCCACTGCGTTGCTTCAGCTGTTGACTTGTTTAATGACGTATCCATCCCCAGCTACCTGAAGATCTATTCCTGTTCATCTGTCTATGGCGACATATTGTTCACAATTTGAATACTTCGCTCACGAAACGTTCAAATTAAATACAAAACGTTGAAATAACGAACACAAGCTACAGCGATGCGAACCGTTTTTTTTAAATTGTAGTTTCATGTTGCCATGGTTACGATAAACAACAAGGGTAAGACAGAAATGGAACGAAATACAAAGTTTTCATAATAACAATATAGTAACATTATGTAGATCTTCAGCTATTCCAGCTATTACGCATGCGTAAGCGCATTAACTGTGAATGGCAATAACGTTAACAATTATTATTGAAATTAATTAATAAACTAATAATAATATCGAACAAAATCTGCAAGTTTTCGTCGGGGTCGCCATCTTTATGCGAGGATCCTGTGATAGATATTTTCAGATACCTGAATTTTGAATGCTTTCTTCCGAATTGCATCACATTACGGCGCGTAGCGAATAACGAAATTGCCCGTTGATTTTTATCTTGCGAACGAATAAAGTGAAAGTGCGCAAAAAATCAAAACTATAAACGTCAATATCCTCCGCCAAAACGAAACTGCTTGAAAATGTCCGTCCCATAATGAAACTAATTATGTTTTTATTTCAACGTCGACGTGCTGATTTGATCCACTAGTACCACCAAATTACGAAAAGCAAAGTGACCCATAGAACCAGTCGGTAGCTAAACGACATTGACCATATTAAATCCAGCTAGCAGCAGAAGTATTGCTGTACAAAGAAATCAACTGAGCGAAGCATTTGCAGAGAAATTATATGAGCTGCAACGAACCGCTATAATTAGAACGAATAACTAATAGGTAAGTTTGACCAGTCAGTGAACGAGGTGAAGCCAGCTGTCGTTAATCCAACTCTCGTTAATCCGACGTCGATAATCCGCCATTTGTATAGCCGATGATGGCCGATGGCCATAGGTATGATCGCAGTAAATCTACCCGCTTCAGGCAATTACACCGTCGGCACAATGGTTATGCACAGATACGCCGCTAATGTAAATACGACACGTACGAGTCAGCCTTGGTCACGTGTCGCCTTATGGTAGTTAGAGAGTATAGTATTGACAGACTGTGTAGGCCGAATGTATTCCGCCTCACAGCTGGATCAGGCGTCGAAGTTGGCAACCTACCAATGCTCTTAGTTTGTGTACCAGCGGGTCATATGAATACTGATGACGTGTCGACAGCGGGCTTCTGGTGGACGCACGAAAGTTACTTGCGCCCGCCGAATCAAAAATCGGTGAACATGTTTTAAAGAAATCTGTTACATCACACCGCCCCCTGGTGGCGGTTGTGTGTTCTTTGCAGAATGTGTAAAGACGAACCGATTAGGTTTTGGTAAAGTTGTAATTGTATGTCACATTGCACAGTCAATGTTTAACGTTATAAATCAAAGATGGCACCCAGCGTGTATATCGATTGAAACATATATTATTACACGTAATTTCACCACAAACATATTCAAACAAGCACATAAAGATATATACGAAAAATTCACGGCTAACCGTGGTGACGTCATACCTCAACGCAATCAGTTTTGCAGATCCATTATTTATGTGCGCCTACTTCTGATGTATAACATCGTGGTGCTTTGTCCTTGCAACAAGTTGTCTGGATCGAGTTGAAATGTGTCGATTTATGTTAATGGTGATGACGTAATCATGCTTAATTCGTAGAGCCAGTAATACAGTCAGAGGCTAGGAAGGAAGTATCGTGTTTGCCGACAGACCACGATACTCGATATTATAATGCACACGTGCATATTAATCAAGTATACGGTTGCGTTAAGGAAGTATGGCTGTCAATCATATATGTCAATCACTCAAATATATTATTGACAACGCGACCGATTCGACACTCTAATACAGTTCGCAACGTCGATGTATCATATTCAGTTTATAGATGGACCAGTTATTTCGAAATTGCACATTAATTTTAAATAAAATTCAATCTGTCTGCATCGTTTCTGACTGGCGTGTCGCAATTGATGTCTTTTAGTCGACTGTGTTACAAAATAGAAATGGCGACCCGACAATCACGTTACAAACAGAACAAAAAACAAACAATTCGGGCGGTGCAGGTGGACATTAGATTTACTTAATGAGAACGTATGGTTGGAGTCGGTAGAGTTGCGTGCAGCCATATTTTATAGTAGACATGGATGATGTCAGCTGGTGTTGTACTGCAGAATTATTTCACACCCTAATGGCCAACAGCTGCGAGTGTCCGATGTCAGCCGCTCGGTCATATAACGTTTATCGTAAACTACAGCCATATCACAGCAATTGTAGGAACTGCGTAGTCCATGATAGATGCATTAAGCGACTATTGCACACGTCAGCAATGTCGTCAGTACATGTGCCATTACATACAGATTGATATCGTCAGCAACACACCCCGTTGGAAAATAAACGCTACACTACTGCCACCTGTTGAGTTGAACATGTACCAGTGCACACCGACGCTATCGACGATAACGGTGGCAACAACTGTGGCGTTGCACCTGTTTTGGGAGTTCACAACCTTGACTTCCGCTTCACGCACGGCGGGGTTTTAACCAACCGGAAACACTGAGCGTATCTTTAGATTTTACACACACGCACTCGAGATCACGCTTAAACCACGCGAGACGACACCTAAGCACACAGTTCGAGGAAGTAGTTGAACTCGTTGGCCGGAAGTCCACAGTGGAGCCAGTTCCACACGTCGTCGTTCTTCTCCGTGCTCAGGTACTGTGACTGGACGGTGGCCGGGGTCTTCCGTTTAGCGTCGATCTTAAGCTGCTTCAGTTCGTCGTAGTTACTGAAGCGTGACGCCTTCCGAATCAGTTTCACGTTGTCGATGACCGTCGGCTCGCGGATCACGTCCGAGTCGCCGCCGTGCGTCGTGTCGGTTTCAGCGAACAGCACGTGACCGCGAGATACCGCGCGCGGCTGCTGCCTCCCCCGGCGTCGCTTCGTCAGGCCGACCGGAAGCTGTGCTTCGCCGTGCGGCGATACCTTCTCCAAGACGGACTTCACGATCTTCTCCGCCTCCTGGCGTAGTTTGATCACTTCCGGCGGCACGTGACTGTGCGGCGGGAGGTACAGCTGCGACCTCTGGCGGAGGTTGTCGAAGTGACCGAGCGTGCGGCGACCGGAAATGCCGGTGCGCGGCGCCGACTTGGCGTACTCGGCGAGCGCGCGCTCCGACTCTGAGTTGACGCGGCGGCTGATCGCCGGCACGCTCTCCGGCCGGAAGTACGTCACGATCGTGTTTGTCTGGAAGTGGTGCTTCGTGCTGGCACGCAGGCGGCTGTCATTGAAGCGACGGGCGCTGTCGTCATCGCCGCGGTACCCTCCTTTGAACGTCACGCGCAAGTCCGTGCGATACACGCCGTCCACCGAGTTCTTCGTCTTGTCGACCGGAAGTAGGTAACTGAGCCCCTTGCTGACGCGCTGCCGACAGATGGCGTTCTTGATCTCGCTGATGGGCGGCAGGTCGGGCCACTCGTAGTCTGCTGATTCGCCGCTGCGTTCTGACGTCAGCGCGATGGACGCCCGCGTGACGTCACGTGACTTGACGCTGTGAGTCGTGTGGGGGCGCTCCGAGCCCTTCGTCAACTCCGGCGACGGGAACATTCTGTCCGGGTCAGCTTCAGTCGATGCTGGGTTTTATAATTTTCCGTATTGTGCGGGTTGCTTCTATTTATAATGCTACGCCGCACACGTTGTGATGTAGTTGTCACATGACCTTGTTACGTGGTGTCGTTGACGTAACAATGAAGAGTGCGGTCATTCGCTCAACTCTTGGCGTCACCGTGCTGCGATACTTCCCACGACGTGCGGCCAAGTAGGGTCTGAAGCAAAAGCACAGTATGTAATTTGAATACTGTTCACGTCTCATTAAAGGTACCTTACTCAGTAGTGAAGCCGATATGTGACAAAATATGGTCGGATTGTGCGTTTTATGATACAAGCATGAAATTTGGCACACGCATAGAGTACACAATTACACAAATATTTGGATATAGGGCCATCTCAGATTTTGCCCTGGAAGGGGTTGGCAGCCATTTTAAAGATGGCCGCCAAACACCAATGTCCTCTATCTAAAGACTTTTGCAACGTAGACTATATGTTATGTTTTGGAACCAAAACATACAACTTCTGGTTCAGTTATTTCAAATATGTTACATTTGACCTTCTACGACATTCAAATCCGGCATTTTTAAAGATGGCGGCCGCCAACACTAATGTTCCTATATCTCATGAACTACGTTACTTGGAGCGGTAATGTTGTTGTCACAGGAAACGTATGTGGACAGCCGATGTGACTGATTTGAATATTTTTGCATTTGACCTTCATCGACCTTCGTACCCACCATTTTATAAAATGACGGCCGTTGGAACGACAACGTCTCGCCTTAAATGTTGTCCTATTAGTTTCAATAATTATGCACATATTAATATTATGGTTTTTTTCGATCGGTAGGCTTTTTAGCAGCTGATCATGTGGTTGCGAGGATGTCACATGACCAAAAAGAAAGGAAACCGCGCTTCGTTTTTGAATATGTGTTATGTTAGATGATATAAATGCGGAATGTACAAATCATAGAACATGTAGGTATCTTTTTAATGTAATGCAGGTAATCCGTAGAGTTATGATATCCTTCTACACCCTATTTTCACAAGAAGAGCGTAATTGCCATAATATCTGAATGGCTAAGGTATATAAAGTGGTGGATCAGCCTGGAACATCCAATGTATTATGTCTGACGACAAACTGCAACAAATGCGTTCTGTGTCAGGAGGACACACCGGAGCTGCTTCGCTGTCCCGCTTCTTCAAAACGTGACGCAGAGGGGGTTGGTTACAAGACTATCGCTGACAATATTAAGGGTTTCGACAAGGTTGGTTGTTTGCCTAAGACAATCAACCTATCAAGGTTAGATGATGGTGTAGGCATTGAGGCAACCTTCCGACAGCACCAAGCCAAATGGCATGACTCTTTTCGATTACAATTCAGCAAGACAAAACTTGACCGAGCAGAAGCTCAAGAAGAGGAAATCTCGCATTGAGGACAATACAGCTGCTTCGAAGAAGTTCACCCGTCAGTCTATAGAAGAAGCACCTCCTTCTACCAAAACAAGTATCTTCTGCAGCATGCCTCCAGTTAGAGAGACTTTACGCAATGCATCAAGAAAACAACACACGTGTTCTCTGTTATTGCGATTGACCATGCTCATGAACAGAATAATGCCTCTGTGAAGGGTGGTGGTGGGGCTGTGGGTCTGACTGAGAACCCTGCAGCACTGCGGCGTTGGTATCTGGCCCTGAAATGGCACGTCTGATTGGAGAATTTGAGGTTTCAACCATGAAGAGAAAGAAAACAGATTTCCGGCATCACGAGCAGACGAAACATGCACAGATGACATTCGGACGATATCACATCATTAACTGATGTAATAGAAGAGATGGGAAATCCATTCGCTGAGAACAGCAAGGATTTGTTTGTACTGGATAGCAGAGACCTTGCAGATCCAGCTGTGATTGACACGTTGCGTCAGATCAAATCTCTCGGACAAGAGCAGTATGACACCTACGTCAACGAGCGCCTTGTCAACCAAACAAAGCCCATTACAGATCCAATGAAGAGAAATAACCTACCACTGTTCAGCCGGCCTCCCGTTCGAGAGAAATCAAGAGCACAACTACAGCGGTCATCACTCAAGAATTAATGTTCTCTGTTCTCCAGGTTGTACATAGCGTCGCAAATACGGAGTGGTGATCTCGATCAGTTCTTTCAACATGAAAATCAAGCGTATCCACCTGCTTTATCACAAATGGGGAAACTGCGGACAGGAACAAAGTCTGATCTGGTCGGCTGATTGGAAGATATCGTTCCTACGTAAGCCCTTACCCCCACTCCTGTCGTACAAGTCATCCTGCTTGATGGGGCTGCAATCGTTACCGGGTTTTGTAAAGACATTTTCCGATTACGCGACCCAAGTGTTCCTGCCGTACATCACATCGCAATCAGTCCCGAGACGTATCAGGCCTTGCTCCATGCACCCATGAAGAAGCGGACACATGAATCCTACTCCACCTGGAAGATGCTGTGAAAAAAGGGTATAACAAGGTATCCATTCGAACAGTTACACGGACGTGGTTGTTCTTGCAGTGGCATCAGCTCAGCGCCTCAACATCACCGAACTGTGGATTGCCTTTGGTGCTGGAAAGAACTTTCGATATTTAACGGCCCACGAGATGGCACTGGGTCCTGATCGTTGTGTTGCTTTGCCAATGTGTCATGCCTTCACTGGTTGTGACACGGTGTCATGTTTTGGAGGTAGGGACAAACGCACTGCATGGGACATGTGGAATGCCTATGACGAAGTCACACCAGCTTTCTGTGCCTTGGCTGCTACCCCGGAGACTGGGTCCACTGGAACGATTTGTAGTCCTGCTGTACGACCGTACTAGCAGCCAGGAATTTGTCAATGGAGCGAGGAAGCAGCTGTTCACACAGAAAGGTAGAGCTATTGACGGTCTTCCTCCGACACAAGCAGTATTTCTACAGCATACAAAGCGGGCTGCTTACCAAGCCGGCCACTGTTGGGCACAGACGATGATTGCGACTCCGGAGCTTCCATCTCCAAGTGAATGGGGGTGGAACAGGAATGAAAATGGCGGTTGGAAAATACATTGGACAACTCCTCCTGAAGCGACTCAAGCTTGTCGAGAACTACTGCGCTGTGGTTGCAAGAAGGGATGCATGGGACTATGTAAGTGCCTCAAGGCAGGACTTCAATGCACTGCTCTTTGCTACTGTGGTGGACTGTGTGCTCGTAGCTAATGTGCGACACAGTAAACATTAGGACGTATAGTAATTAGTAACTGTTACACTTTCCATAGGACATTTTGGTCATGGATAATGTGTATACACTTATCGTGTTACATACACACATGTGTTACAGGAATGCTGAACTATCACAGACGACATAGTAGGTTTCTGCTGTTGAATGTTTCTGTTGACATATCACAAAACATGGAATCAAACAACGCAAAATAAAATAAACAATGAGTTAAAGCTGTGAGGCGTTTCGGAGTTAACGTAAACTTTTCTAAACATCAAGAGAGGGAACCACTTCTGATACTCCTCTCATGAATATAGGCTAGCTAGTAAATAGCGTTTGTTGATAGCCATTATAGAAAATAACCGCCATTTTTAGTCGCCATCTTGAAAAAGACCGATACGAATGTCCGATAGGATCAAAATAGCATATTTAAAATAGCAGCACGAAAAATCTTAACTATAAAGACAATGTTTTCTCTCTAGGTGGTTTAGTTCTCAAGATGTGAAGAAGTTTGGTTTTGAAAGGCGCCATGTTTAAAAATGGCGGATATTAATATTGGAGAAGGCCATATGTAACATATTTGAAATCGTTACTTTGAAAAACTTACATTTTGACACAAAGTAGCGGTTCTGACTGAAGCATTGTAAATGTGTGTAAAAAATCGTTTTAACGGATGTCATTTTTATAAAATGGCGGATACGAAGGTCGACAAAGGTCAAATACAAAATATTTTAATACAGTGGAATCGGCTGTCTAGTGACCTACATTTTGACCATAAAATTAGCTTTCTACGTCGCGTAGGTCATGAGATATACGGTTATTAGTCTTGGCGGACGCCATCTTTAAAAATGGCGGATGTTAATGTCGGAGAAGTTCAAAAGTAATACATATGAAATGGCTGACCCCGAACATCTAGGCTTCAATACCAAAAGGACTGATTTACTTGACGCAGTTACTAAGATATGAGAAAATAGGTTTACGGCAGCCATCTTAGAAAATGGCCGCCAATGCCTTTCCGGGCGAAATTGGAGATGGCCCTATATCCAGATATTTTTGTATTTATGTGTTCTACGTTTGTGCCAAATTTCACACTTGTATCATAAAACGCACAATTCATTCACATATCGGCTGGACTACAGTTCGAGTTTTTGCGAACGTTCTTTTAAAAATTCATTTTCTAAAATGTGAATGCAAACTGACCTTGCACTCGTCGACACGCCAGCTTGCCTGTGCAACTGTTTAAAGTAACTTTCTTAACACTACAAAAATCAACATATAAGCAAATAATCTCATATAATTTTGCTTCTAATCTCATATAATTTTGATTTTGTAGCTTAAACACTGAGTGTGACTTAAAATGACAAATCAACCCATATTTGACTTCGACGCACTGATGCGTAACGTGTGAACTCAAACATCTAGCGAACACGGAAGTGAATTGAAATAATTCCTATATTGGAAACTACTTATTTCTACACACACCACGATGTTGTACCTATCAGGCAACGCCATACGGCAGTAGTCTACCAGCTGCGTTGCTATGGCAACATGCACTGACGTCACCACAAGACACTGTCTGACGTCTGATGGCGATCAAACTTGCGCTATGCTTATCAGACACGGGTGACCCGATAGCCAATGAAAACAGCGTATCGCATTGACACCCACTCTGTCAAACGGTGAAACAGTGACATTCACCAATAGTCGCACTTCCGCCCTTGTGGCTAGCTAGTAAATATCAGACATGTTGCATGTCGTACGGCGCTGCCTGACAGTGAATGAGGACCTTTAGAGACTCGAGGTACTGTAGCTATAGGGCACGCAAGTCTTTCTCACTTCCGGTCCATTTTGAGCGATATTTAACAAGACCACACACAACGCGTCCCGCTGTTTTTTCAGCAAGCGTATTCAAAATCAAAATTACTGCAATACACAAACAATTTGAAAATACTAACTTATCGGCATAACAGTTCCCACCTTCTACAAGAGTTTTTTGTTGGGTGGAAACCCTTAAAACTTACAACGAAGGTTTCTGTGGCAGTTACACCCGTATGCGAAAAAAAACATAGCTCGTCCGAGTCACTGGGGGACCGGATCATGAATAAAAATGGCAAAATAGTACGAACACGATATAACGGCAGACGAGACTTGCATGTCCTGTCATGAAATGTTATGACATGTAACGCTATGTGTGTTGCTAGATATGATCTCATCAGTGTACCTTAGACCAAAGTTCAGAGTGTCTATTGTGCACGTGACTAGCTATAGACATGTCGTCTGACGTCAACTAATTGGACATAATTTTGAGCTGTAAGAAACATATCTCATTTATCACGTACAATGGCAGTGGTGACTGATAATCGATCATCGTATACAACACGCTGCCGTGTGTGTACATAGTATATAACAGCTCGCTTCGTCGTGCGTTCACATATCTCTGTCAAACCGTTTTATGAATCGTACATATCACCAGACTCGGAGTCAAATCTGGGTCCGCTGTTATGTGCAATTAAAACGGCGACCAGGGACGACAAGTATGAAGTAGACAATAGGTCAAATACACGTTTGTCACCCATAACCTAACTAGTAATCAGTTGATGGAGCATAACTAGACTAAAAGACAAGCAACGACACGATTGCGATGGGGCGAGGCTATTCACACAGCTACTCAGCGCACCATTGACAGGTCAGAACAACATTCGTTCTACCTAGGCTAATGAGTTTACTGCTTAGACAAAAACAGAATAAAGTGTTTCAAAGTATACCAATGTGCACAATATCTAATTCCGTGGATGTAGCGCATAACAATATTGCAAAAAAGCTCTTTGGAGTCGCGCAGGCCTAAATTCGATGTCGAATCTTGGCCCGGTCGAATCTGGGCCCGTAACACCGGGACTACACGCGAATGAATGCTTGCAGACAGACAGCGGGAGTCGCCGTGGACAACAACGGGTTGACACATCTGTACGGACAGGCCTGGGAAACTGTACAACACCGACATGGCTATGTGGTCTGGCGACAATGGCAATGGTACAATAGCAACAGCAACAGCAGCAGCAGCAGCAGCAGCAGCAGCAGCAGCAGCAGCAGCAGACAGCAGCAGCACAACAACAACAACAACAACAACAACAACAACAACAACAACAACAACAACAACAACAACAACAAACAGCAACAGCAACAACAAAAACATAAATAACACAAATAACAAAACAACCAAAACCCAACAACGCCAACAACGCCAACAACGCCAACAACGCCAACAACGCCAACAACGCCAACAACGCCAACAACGCCAACAACGCCAACAACGCCAACAACGCCAACAACAACAACAACAACAACAACGACAACAACGACAACAACGCCAACGCCAACGCCAACGCCAACAACAACAACAACAACAACAACAACAACAACAACAACAACAACAACAACAACAACAACAACAACAACAACAACAACAACAACAACAACAACAATGTACTATGGAAATCCGCGAACACTTCTGGGCAACACCAGCGACAAGCATAAAGGCGGTGAAATGAGAAACAAGTGATTGACAGGATGGAACAGGTTGAGGTCCCAGGCAATACGGGACGATTTGTGAGAAGCCGAAAGAGGTAGAAATGTCACTTGATAAGCAAAAAATGTAGCGGAGATAACGGACGCTGGAACACCCAAAGTACGCATGGTTATGTGAAGACTGCAGCCGAAATGAGAAGAATGACGTGACAGGACAGGTTATGAAAACGGCTGTTTGAGTAAAACTGAAGGAAAAACAAATATCGCTGTTTCGCTCAGGTCCCGTTTAATTGTGAGTTGTGACCGCCACATTAGGTCATATATAAACCTATGTCAACGACATCATTGCCAAACGCAACATTAATTACAGTGAGCTTGTAAATGTATCGACTTCACACTACTTGACGAAGCAGAGCAATTGGCACCGCGCGAAACTGCACGGATAGACCGTTTGTAAGCGTGCGACAATTTTAGCAACGAGCATCATATATCGCAAGTCGATTTTTATTTCCAAAAGCCGCTGAATGTTTTACGCGTTTCCTAAATTGACATTGCAGCGGTGGTGTGTTATAAATGTTTTGTTTGAGGGACATTTGTGGCGGTTCACAATGTCGAATGTGCATGACATCTCGTAGATGCGCCGCGACTGTAACAGTTTGAGTTTCAGTATCATTCACGAAACAATTTATTTTTAGCTGATTTTAAGACATAACGGTGTTTATTTACACAATATATTTCACATGTTCTGACGGGTTATACATCGATACCACGTGAGTCCCTGACAATTTTCCATTTTTTGTAAGAAGTATGTTGATTCTGGCACGGACACAGGACTTAAAGGAGCCGACGGCATTCAGTGTATTTTCCGAAAGACACAGACAGTGTTTGGATTACGAAATTGTCCATGCTGGATGAGTTCTGACATCGACCCACTCCATTCACAGGCGCGTATTCTACTGACTGGAAGTAAACAATCCATACACCATATCATGTCGAATATAAACATACACGTACATACCCACTGACTTGACCACCGCGCCCTTGCACAGATCCTTTATCCGGGCAACCACCCGCGTACGTTGTCCACGTATCTGACCGTTAAGACCCGGCCCTAGAGCGACGTGTCCATGGACTCGCCCCTGACTCGTATGGTCGCCATGGTTGTCTACACTCGCGTCTGCGCTCGGTTCGCGCCCGCTGAATACACGCGGCTCACGACGACGTTTGAGTCTACACAAGTCGGCAGGAGCGGCCCGGGTCGACCGTCACAGCGCGGGGCTGATCATCGAGCGAAGTAATCAAAGCCGCTAATTCAGTGTTACCATTGTGCGAGTTACTGACGGAATATTAGTGTTGCTAAATGGAGTCGTTGTCTCGGTCCGCTGAGTCCCAGCAGTTACAACGGCGCGGTCGCAGCCAAGTCTGCAGATTATCTGCCGGCACTGCGGGCGTTTTGTCTAAGTGAGTGCGTGGATGCTATCAGATTACTAATCCAAACGAAGGTGTGTCGATGTCTCCCCGCTATTGTTATTTTCCCTTCCAAAACATGATGCAACTCTTGCGAGTTGCACACGCTAATAAATTCATTCGTAATGTGGCAGATTTTTGCATATACTAACATCAACTAAATAGCTACACACATTTACATCGTGCATGGGTTAATCAATATCAAAGGATTCCACCCCCGAGGGGATTAGTCAGACACACGACTGTCCGTCATGAAGACTGGCCGGTGTCTGTCCACGACGGACGGGTCATTACAACTGATACGACCGGTGGGGTATAGATGGCGCCATCTGTTCATCAGATTCAATAATGGTTTTAAGTATAAGGGCTCTCATTGATGACTGACATCCGCACAACTGACAGTAACACGAATCAGATTAGCTGTAATTAATAAACAGCTAAAAATGATACTGGTTTGTAACTGAAAACTGGTCAGTGATTGCTGCGGTTGACGTGAATGCACCGCACGTAAGGACTCATGACACAGCTAACTTTCCCATTGGCCACCATGTTAGCGTTTTGTAGGATTATAAGAAAACCAGACGCGGGTAAATTCTAAAACTTATTGCCTGTGTTATCATCATCTCAGTGACATGCTGGTCAAGTTTAGTCATATTCCAATATTTCGTTCTCTCGTAAAGTGCCGCTATGTATGACACCCGTCACTATTTACAAATGAATGCAGGCAGTAATACAATAGAGGTGTCAACAAGCGAAATCACTGCCAAGTACCCATCCGCTTAGTAAAATCAGCTAAAAATTCACCATTTCACTGTCAACAGCTTCCACAATCACACCTGGAAATCGGACTGCTCAAATGCACTTATGTCACAGCAGGTGAATGTTGAAAAAAATATTATTTAAAAAATATATGGGACTATGTGTCGTAACCAAACAGGAAGTCTAACTGTGTCATGACCCCGTAAGCCGATCGCACGGGGAAAGATAAATTGTTGGTTCAGTCAAGACGGGCAAGGGTGCATCCTGGCAGAGGGCCGGCCGCCCGTACGAGAGTGGCGGTCAGTTGGCACTGGCTGACTCTAGCAGTAGGGGCTTGCCTCCGTCTCTACGTTGTCAATGTCTTCCTCCTCCTCCTCCTCCTACTTCTCATTATGTTTCCTCTTGTTCTAATTATTCCTCTTCTTGTTCTCTTTTGCGTCCTCTTCTTCTCGTTATTTTTCTCCTTATCCGTTGCTTAATTTTCTTGTTCTATTTCGTCTTCACCGTCACGCTCCTCTTCTCTCATTATTATTATTATTATCCTTCTCGTTCCTGTTCTCTTTCTGTTTCATCGTATCTCGTCATTATTCTCCTCCGTCTCCCATTCTTATCCCTTTTCTATTTCGTCTTCAACGTCTCCTTCTCGTCATCTTTCTTCTCATTCTTGTTCATTTCATTTTTCCTTCTTCTTCTTCTTCTATTCGCTGTTTCTCTTGTCACAAGTTCCGTCAATGTCAGCTAACTCCAGTGAGTGTGGTTTCAGGGTAATTCACCATAATAACGAAATGTTGAGTCAAGCAGCATCAGATTATGTTTACTATCATTAACATTGTTATATAAAGGTACATATATCGTCGCGTTTACTGAAATTGATTTTTTTATGAATGTCAAAATTGGGAATATTAAAGGCTATTGCGTTGCGTTGCGTTGCGTTGCGTTGCGTTGCGTTGCGTTGCGTTGCGTTGCGTTGCGTTGCGTTGCGTTGCGTTGCGTTGCGTTGCGTTGCGTTGCGTTGCGTTGCGTTGCGTTGCGTTGCGTTGCGTTGCGTTGCGTTGCGTTGCGTTGCGTTGCGTTGCGTTGCGTTGCGTTGCGTTGCGTTGCGTTGCGTTGCGTTTGCGTTGCGTTGCGTTGCGTTGCGTTGCGTTGCGTTGCGTTGCGTTGCGTTGCGTTGCGTTGCGTTGCGTTGCGTTGCGTTGCGTTGCGTTGCGTTGCGTTGCGTTGCGTTGCGTTTTGCGTTGCGTTGCGTTGCGTTGCGTTGCGTTGCGTTGCGTTGCTTGCGTTGCGTTGCGTTGCGTTGCGTTGCGTTGCGTTGCGTTGCGTTGCGCTCGCGCCGCGCCGCGCCGGGCGTCGCGCCGTGCGCCGGCCGCGCCGCGCCGCGCCGCGCCGCGCCGCGCCGCCGCGCTGGCTGACTCGCTGGCTGCGCTGGTCCTGAACTATGTGTCGTACTGTGTACTGAACTATTGTGTCGTACTGTGTACTGAACTATGTGTGTCGTACTGTATACTGAACTGTGTGTGTCGTACTGTGTACTGAACTATGTGTGTCGTACTGTGTACTGAACTATGTGTGTCGTACTTTGTACTGAACTGTGTGTGTCGTACTGTGTACTGAACTGCGTGTGTCGTACTTTGTACTGAACTGTGTGTGTCGTACTGTGTACTGAACTATGTGTGTCGTACTGTGTACTGAACTATGTGTGTCGTACTGTGTACTGAACTGTGTGTGTCGTACTGTGTACTGAACTATGTGTGTCGTACTGTGTACTGAACTAGTGTGTATGTCGTACGTTGTGTACTGAACTATTTGTGTCGTACTGTGTACTGAACTATGTGTGTCGTACTGTGTACTGAACTATGTGTGTCGTACTGTGTACTGAACTGTGTGTGTCGTACTGTGTACTGAACTATGTGTGTCGTACTGTGTACTGAACTATGTGTGTCGTACTGTGTACTGAACTGTGTGTGTCGTACTGTGTACTGAACTATTTGTGTCGTACTGTATACTGAACTATGTGTGTCGTACTGTGTACTGAACTGTGTGTGTCGTACTGTGTACTGAACTGTGTGTGTCGTACGGTGTACTGAACTATGTGTGTCGTACTGTATACTGAACTGTGTGTGTCGTACTGTGTACTGAACTGTGTGTGTCGTACTGTGTACTGAACTTGTGTGTCTACTGTATACTGAACTATGTGTGTCGTACGTGTACTGAACTATTGTGTCGTACTGTTACTGAACTGTGTGTGTCGTACTGTGTACTGAACTATTTGTGTCGTACTGTGTACTGAACTATTTGTCGACTGAACTATTCGTACTTGTACTGAACTTGTGTGTATACTGTATGTACTGAACTGTGTGTGTCGTACTGTGTACTGAACTATGTGTGTCGTACTGTATACTGAACTGTGTGTGTCGTACTGTGTACTGAACTGTGTGTGTGTCGTACTGTGTACTGAACTGTGTGTATGTCGTACGGTGTACTGAACTATGTGTGTCGTACTTTATACTGAACTGTGTGTGTCGTACTGTGTACTGAACTGTGTGTGTCGTACTGTGTACTGAACTGTGTGTGTCGTACTGTGTACTGAACTATTTGTGTCGTACTGTGTACTGAACTATGTGTGTCGTACTGTGTACTGAACTGTTGTGTCGTACTGTTACTGAACTGTGTGTACTGTGTACTGAACTATGTGTGTCGTACTGTGTACTGAACTTGTGTCGTACTGTTACTGAACTGTGTGTATGTCGTACGGTGTACTGAACTATGTGTGTCGTAGTGTATACTGAACTGTGTGTGTCGTATGTGTACTGAACTATTTGTGTCGCACTGTGTACTAAACTATTTGTGTCGTACTGTATACTGAACTATTTGTGTCGTACTTTATACTGAACTGTGCATGTCGTACTGTGTACTGAACTGTGTGTGTCGTACTGTTACTGAACTTGTGTGTCGTACTGTGTACTGAACTTGTGTGTCGTACGTGTACTGAACTATGTGTCGTACTGTATACTGAACTGTGTGTGTCGTACTGTGTACTGAACTTGTGTGTGTCGTACTGTGTACTGAACTATTTGTGTCGTACTGTGTACTGAACTGTGTGTGTCGTACTGTATACTGAACTATGTGTGTCGTACTGTATACTGAACTAGTGTGTATGTCGTATGACGTATTGTGTACTGAACTGTGTGTGTCGTACTGTGTACTGAACTATTTGTGTCGTACTGTATACTGAACTGTGTGTGTCGTACTGTATACTGAACTGTGTGTGTCGTACTGTGTACTGAACTATTTGTGTCGTACTGTGTACTGAACTGTGTGTGTCGTACTGTATACTGAACTGTGTGTATTGTACTGTATACTGAACTGGGTACGTGTGCACTGAACTGTGTGTGTCGTACTGTGTACTGAACTGTGTGTGTCGTACTGTATACTGAACTGTGTGTGTCGTACTGTGTACTGAACTGTGTGTGTCGTACTGTGTACTGAACTTGTGTGTCGTACTGTGTACTGAACTGTGTGTGGTCGTACTGTATACTGAACTGTGTATGTCGTACTGTGTACTGAACTGTGTGTGTCGTACTGTGTACTGAACTGTGTGTGTCGTACTGTATACTGAACTGTGTGTGTCGTACTGTGTACTGAACTGTGTGTGTCGTACTGTATACTGAACTGTGTGTGTCGTACTGTGTACTGAACTGTGTGTGTCGTACTGTATACTGAACTGTGTGTGTCGTACTGTGTACTGAACTGTGTGTGTCGTACTGTGTACTGAACTGTGTGTGTCGTACTGTATACTGAACTGTGTGTGTCGTACTGTGTACTGAACTGTGTGTGTCGTACTGTGTACTGAACTGTGTGTGTCGTACTGTGTACTGAACTGTGTGTGTCGTACTGTGTACTGAACTATGTGTGTCGTACTGTGTACTGAACTATGTGTGTCGTACTGTGTACTGAACTGTGTGTGTCGTACTGTGTACTGAACTGTGTGTGTCGTACTGTGTACTGAACTATGTGTGTCGTACTGTGTACTGAACTGTGTGTGTCGTACTGTGTACTGAACTGTGTGTGTCGTACTGTGTACTGAACTGTGTGTGTCGTACTGTGTACTGAACTGTGTGTGTCTATGTACTGAAATGTGTGTGTCGTACTGTGTACTGAACTATGTGTGTCGTACTGTGTACTGAACTGTGTGTGTCGTACTGTGTACTGAACTTGTGTGTCGTACTGTGTACTGAACTGTGTGTGTCGTACTGTGTATGAACTGTGTGGTCGTACTGTGTACTGAACTGTGTGTGTCGTACTGTGACTGAACTGTGTGTGTCGTACTGTGAAATGAACTGTGTGGTCGTACTGTGTACTGAACTGTGTGTGTCGTACTGTATACTGAACTGTGTGTGTCGTACTGTGTACTGAACTGTGTGTGTCGTACTGTGTACTGAACTGTGTGTGTCGTACTGTGTACTGAACTGTGTGTGTCGTACTGTGCACTGAACTGTGTGTGTCGTACTGTGACTGAACTGTGTGTGTCGTACTGTGTACTGAACTGTGTGTGTCGTACTGTATACTGAACTGTGTGTGTCGTACTGTATACTGAACTGTGCATGTCGTACTGTGTACTGAACTGTGTGTGTCGTACTGTGTACTGAACTATGTGTGTCGTACTGTATTCTGTGTGTCGTACCGTGTACTGAACTATGTGTACCGTACTGTGTACTGAACTGTGTGTGTCATACTGTATACTGAACTGTGTGTGTGTCGTACTGTGTACTGAACTGTGTGTGTCGTACTGTGTACTGAACTGTGTGTGTCGTACTGTGTACTGAACTGTGTGTTGTCGTACTGTATACTGAACTGTGTGTGTCGTACTGTGTACTGAACTGTGTGTGTCGTACTGTGTACTGAACTGTGTGTGTCGTACTGTGTACTGAACTATGTGTGTCGTACTGTGTACTGAACTGTGTGTGTCGTACTGTGTACTGAACTATGTGTGTCGTACTGTGTACTGAACTGTGTGGTCGTACTGTGTACTGAACTGTGTGTCGTACTGTGTACTGAACTGTGTGTGTCGTACTGTGTACTGAACTGTGTGTGTCGTACTGTATACTGAACTGTGTGTGTCGTACTGTATACTGAACTGTGTGTGTCGTACTGTGTACTGAACTGTGTGTGTCGTACTGTATACTGAACTGTGTGTGTCGTACTGTGTACTGAACTTGTGTGTCGTACTGTTACTGAACTTGTGTGTCGTACTGTGTACTGAACTGTGTGGTCGTACTGTGTACTGAACTTGTGTTCGTATGTGTACTGAACTGTGTGTGTCGTACTGTATACTGAACTGTGTGTGTCGTACTGTGTACTGAACTGTGTGTGTCGTACTGTATACTGAACTGTGTGTGTCGTACTGTGTACTGAACTGTGTGTGTCGTACTGTATACTGAACTGTGTGTGTCGTACTGTATACTGAACTCTGTGTGTGTCGTACTGTATACTGAACTCTGTGTGTGTCGTACTGTATACTGAACTGTGTGTGTCGTACTGTGTACTGAACTCTGTGTGTGCCGTACTGTGTACTGAGCTATGTGTGTCGTACTGTGAACTGAACTATGTGTGTCGCACTGTGTACTGAACTGTGTGTGTCGTACTGTGTACTGAACTATGTGTGTCGTACTGTGTACTGAACTATGTGTGTCGTACTGTGTACTGAACTGTGTGCGTCGTACTGTGTACTGAACTATGTGTTTCGTACTGTGTATTGAATTGTGTGCGTCGTGCTGTGTACTGAACTATGTGTGTCGTACTGTGTACTGAACTGTGTGTGTCGTACTATGTAGTGAACTATGTGTGTCGTACTGTATACTGAACTATGTGTGTCGTACTGTATATTGAACTACGTGTGTCGTACTATGTACTGAAATGTGTGTGTCGTACTGTGTACTGAACTGTGTGTGTCGTACTGTGTACTGAACTATGTGTGTCGTACTGTGTACTGAACTATGTGTGTCGTACTGTGTACTGAACTGTGTGCGTCGTACTGTGTACTGAACTATGTGTTTCGTACTGTGTATTGAATTGTGTGCGTCGTGCTGTGTACTGAACTATGTGTGTCGTTCTGTGTACTGAACTGTGTGTGTCGTACTAAATACTGAACTATGTGTGTCGTACTGTATACTGAACTGTGTGTGTCGTACTGTATATAGAACTATGTGTGTCGTACTGTGTAATGAACTGTGTGTGTCGTACTGTATACTGAACTGTGTTTGTCGTACAGTATATTGAACTATGTGTGTCGTACTATGTACTGAACTATGTGTGTCGTACT
Source organism: Ridgeia piscesae (assembly GCA_025642075.2). Classification (NCBI taxonomy): domain Eukaryota; kingdom Metazoa; phylum Annelida; class Polychaeta; order Sabellida; family Siboglinidae; genus Ridgeia; species Ridgeia piscesae. The sequence continues at coordinate 158,388 of JAODUO010001039.1, forward strand.
GTGTAATGAACTGTGTGTGTCGTACTGTGTACCGAACTATGTGTGTCGTACTGTGTAATGAACTGTGTGTGTCGTACTGTGTACTGAACTATGTGTGTCGTACTGTGTACTGAACTATGTGTGTCGTACTGTGTAATGAACTGTGTGTGTCGTACTGTGTACTGAACTATGTGTGTCGTACTGTGTAATGAACTGTGTGTGGTACTGTGTACCGAACTATGTGTGTCGTACTGTGTACTGAACTATGTGTGTCGTACTGTGTAATGAACTGTGTGTGTCGTACTGTGTACTGAACTATGTGTGTCGTACTATGTAATGAACTGTGTGTGTCGTACTGTGTACCGAACTATGTGTGTCGTACTGTGTAATGAACTGTGTGTGTCGTACTGTGTACTGAACTATGTGTGTCGTACTGTGTACTGAACTATGTGTGTCGTACTGTGTACTGAACTATGTGTGTCGTACTGTATACTGAACTATATCTGTCGTACTCTATACGGAACTATATGGGTCGTATCTTGCGCTGAACTGTACATGTCGGACGACAAAATGTCGCGTTGTGGACCCATAGGCACGTGAAGGGACTTCGCGGAAGACCTTGTGGGAGATAATGTTTCGTTGACGTCGCAGAGTAATTTTGTTGTTGTACTAAATTGTGATCTGTACTATGCTTTATGGTTGTTATTTTTTATGTTTGTGATCAATGATTCCGTAATTATCCCTGAGGGGACAGATGACAAGGGTTTATTCAAAGGTTATTCTATTCCATTCGCTAGGTGGCACTACCTGGGTGGACGTAATTCATTAAATTACATAGGGAAAGATCCTGCCGCTGATAAATTATATACAATCATGATAAAAAGCCAACAATGCTATGCATTAAATATGAAATGATGCTTGGTTGGTTTAACATCTAATCTGGATGCACAAACACATTCGTGTTTTAAACATTTATAATGGTACTGTATAATATAATTGATATGTTTAATGTATATACATATACAATGATTACATAAATGCATTTCAGTAGGTACGTAACCTCACATGGGTACAATTAGATTCATGCCTCATATTTGAATACAAACACATTCACCATAGTATGTTTTCTTAATACTGTCATCTACAGTGCAGTAACGTTTCTATCATCGAGATTCGGGGACCGTTTCAATAACCTTATTGAGAAGTCCGAAGACAATTAAGGTGGAAAAACAATTTCAATCAAATATGTTTTACGAACGGTGGCTATAGTTTCAGAAGGTTTTATTGATATAGGAAGTTGATTTCAAATTGATTCAGAAAACGTTTGCCAATATTCTGCTTCGTTTTAGGAACAAACTGTTGTTTGGAAATGGATGATCTAAGGGTCCTAGAAATATAAGATAAATGTAGCCGATTAACTAAGAATGTCGGTTGTTGAGCAGAAAGAGCTTTTTACCTTATGAAACGATTCCCAAGTTTTTGCCGAGCCTGTACTAAGAGGAAAGTGTCAATATCGGGGCTCTTTTATGACGTGTTGCAATGAAAGGAGTGAGACCAGTTTCCTCTCATTCGTTCTGTTAATGCGCGTGTATACATCACACGATATATATATATATATATATATATATATATATATATATATATATATATATATATATATATATATATATATATATATATATATATATATTATACATCTACAAGAACATAAAAAACAGTTTAATTTTTTTTCTTTTAACAAGCTTTAAAATTAATTCGATTATTGTAGCACCAAGTAAGGGTTTGACACTTTCTGTATTGAACACTATTTAAAACACATTAGTTGCGTGGCATTTGTATTTTTTTTACATATACCCTGCTTCCAAATGAACAACAATCTAACCCATCCACCTGGTACTTAACATCATTCTAATACTTTTACCACCATTCCGTGGATATACACATAAAGCTTGAAGCTCCATACATCAATTATCGACAGTGAATTGGTCTGTGTATCCACTACACCACCGCCAATGCAAAAACATTCGCCCGTCAACCATTCCTGTCAATCACACCTGTCAATCACATCTGTCAATCACACCTGTCAATCATTCCAATGTATGATTGACAGCGTGACTGGCTCGAGGCCCTGATACAGTTTCGCCAATTCGACATCTCGCACCCAGTCTATACATCGATGGATCAGTTCCTTCGAAACAGGAAACTCTTCCGAAGTAAAATCCGAACTGTCGGCGCCGTTTCTCACGGGTGTATCGCTACAGACGACGTCCACATTGGCCAATGACGTCATGGTTCTCCTTCGACACAGCGGTCTGTTTTCCTGTCCAGTAGCAGATCTAGGCGTCTGACAATTGTTGCTATTTCTCGGTGTCGTCTTTGGGTTGTTTCTACACATTTGGTCCGGTATTTCACTGTAATTGTTACCTACTCCGTTCTGTACTGGCATCGCCAACTGCGACGCCAGATCGTGGTTGGCAACGACCGGACGTTTCCGCGAGGTTCCCGCCATTTCCGGGTACTGTCCTTCAGATGTCGCCACTATAAAGTAGTTATGGCGTTGTCCGCGAGAGGGCAGCGCTCCAATCCAATCATTCCTCGTCGGTGATGAGCGACGCACGTACGGAGTTGCGTTGTTTGGCTGACCGAACAGTTGTCTCGTACGAGCAGGCAACAGCGGTTTTCGTGCATGAACTGGGTATTTTTGACGAACTTGCTGAGTGTCTTCGTCGGCGGTTGTGAGAATAACTCCAGTTCTCGCGAAGCGCGGTGACGGCTGACTGCCTGGACGATAGCGAGGCGACAGCTCGCTAGTGGCGCCGTTAGCGACAGACTGTCGCAACGTCTGCACCTGCGATGCGGCCATTTTGTAGTTGTACTTCAAGACACCGTTTGAACTGTGAGCCGGATTTTCGCAGCAGGCTGTATTTGTTTGTCAACTATGTATGCGATGTTGTTTGCGATCTGTCCAGCTGAAATATGGAGAAAACGTGTTACTTAAATTACTGTAGCTAAAAAGTTAACAAAATACTTAGTCACTTCTAGCTACTTCAAGCACCCGCTCAGGCATTTCTTGCTTTCTTGTAGTCACATTTTATTATATACGTACTTAGACTCATGCATACCTGCACGCACGCACGCACACACGCACGTACACACGCACGCACGCAGCGCACATTATAGCAACACAAAGAAATAGGGCATGCTCGTTTCCGGTACATTTTGATCGATACTTAACGACACAATACACAACTGGTCCCTGCCTCGTCCACTTGTGTATTCAAAATAAAACATTATCACAATACGCAATTTTTTTTAAATAATAATAAATTATCTGCATAGTTGTTACTATTACTATTACTTTGTACTCTATCTTGTAACTCTTACAACAGTTGCTGTGTTTTAGTTTGAAAAGGGCATACCGCCTTACAAGTCACATGACTTCCGCTATGTCCCTTCAACAGCAGCAATAACTCACCAATCATGAAATTGTATTGTGTTGTGTTGTGTTGTGTTGTGTTGTGTTGTGTTGTGTTGTGTTGTGTTGTGTTGTGTTGTGTTGTGTTGTGTTGTGTTGTGTTGTGTTGTGTTGTGTTGTGTTGTGTTGTGTTTTGTTGTGTTGTGTTGTGTTGTGTTGTGTTGTGTTGTGTTGTGTTGTGTTGTGTTGTGTTGTGTTGTGTTGTGTTGTGTTGTTGTTGTTGTTGTTGTTGTTGTTGTTGTTGTTGTTGTTGTTGTTGTTGTTGTTGTTGTTGTTGTTGTTGTTGTTGTTGTTGTTGTTGTTGTTGTTGTTGTTGTTGTTGTTGTTGTTGTTGTTGTTGAATAAACTTTCATTCTTTCACCTTCTATAGATGAAATTTAATTGGGCAGAAACCTGTACAACTTATAACGGAGGTTGCTGTTGTGGCGTTTCGCCCGTGTGCAAAAGAATTTATAACTCGTTCGCGTCTTTGGGAACCAGATCGTGAATGAAAATGGTAAAATATAATAAAAATGATGTGACGGCAGACGCAACTTGCGTGACCTACATAAAAAGATCTCACCGTGTCGCCACGTTAGCGGGAAAAGATAACTTGGTTCATATGTTACAATCAATATTAAGCAATAAATTAAGTCCAAGTTAATTCCAAGTCCCTAGTGACCTGCATGTTTCATACAAGGAGCGATAGTTTCGTTATAAAGCAGCTGTTGCAATCGAAATGGGTGGATCTAATATTTTATAAGTTAGCGGCATTGTAACCCATCAACATTTTGAAAATAAAAACCGCAAACAAACTTTAATTGATCCAACTCGAGGCTACCGAAGCTTAAATACATATTCATGACTTTCTCTTAATCTTCACACCCCCCCCGCCTCCTCCGAGAGCAAAACAATGACGACACGTGCTGCCTCAGGTGGACCCTGGATCCGAAAAATGCACTCCACTCCCGTATGCGATCGCCTCCCGTATCGCGGTTCAATCAGTCCAAATGACGAGCATACTAAAGTATTTTATTGACGTCTAATGTTTTATGTACCACAACTGCAACGAGACGTTTTGATCTGGATAGATCCTGCTTTATATAATTATTCGCTTCAAATTAACAGTATCTCAGCATTTATGTATCATCGTGTATCGCGTTCCGTGTCGTATCGCTATTGTCTTAGTTACCAAGCTGTATACGGAAACTGAAAACAGGGTTATCGGGATCCGGGAAGAAATATTGGGTTAAGACTTGACACTAAATCTGGAATATCCTCGACCTGTCTAATACAGCTGACATTTGTCTTGATAAAGTTGATTAGAGATAAATAAACAATAGAAAGTAAACCATTAGCTTATAAAAACAGTAAACTGTAGAATATAGCAAGCGTTTTTGTTAGATTTTAGACGTTGTGTAAGTAACAATACGCGTACAATCTACCAATGTGAAAGTGTTACCTGTATCAAACCTTAGTACGAAGCACTTAGCACGCATTTGTAAATTAAATTATGGTGGCTCCTACGAGAGCGACGTTATTGTCTCAATAGGAGCTACCGACCGCAGTTTGTAAATGTTTTATGATTGTGGTACATCAATAATTACCATATAAGCACGTACGTTTGTATTCTGAAGAATAAATACACGTAGTAAGCATAACAATAGTATCGCCTGTCATTCTTCTACGTGTACGTGTGCGCGGGTTTTTGTGACAGAAATGTTAATGGCACTCTTCTGCAAATGTTAATAATAATACCAAACTAACATTATACGACGAAATGTATTATATATTTCTCCATAATCATAAAAATAACTGTTATTTTGATGATCATGGAGAAATATATATTTATTATTATTTATTATAATTTGCAAAAGAGAACCATTAAAATATCTGTCACAAAAAACCCGCGCACACGTATACGTAGAACAATGACAGGGGATATTATTGTTATGCTTACTACGTGTGTTTATTCTTCAGAATGTTGACAGTATTTTACAAATACGTAAAAGTTTAATTGTTTTTAAGTTGTGGAAACCTTCTGGATTAGGAGGACAAGACACGTATATACCGAGACGAGGGCAAGACACGTATATACCGAGACGAGGGCAAGACACGTATATACCGAGACGAGGGCAAGACACGTATATACCGAGACGAGGGCAAGACACGTATACACCGAGACGAGGGCAAGACACGTATACACCGAGACGAGGGCAAGACACGTATATACCGAGACGAGGGCAAGACACGTATACACCGAGACGAGGGCAAGACACGTATATACCGAGACGAGGACAAGACACGTATATACCGAGACGAGGGCAAGACACGTATATACCGAGACGAGGACAAGACACGTATATACCGAGACGAGGACAAGACACGTATATACCGAGACGAGGGCAAGACACGTATACACCGAGACGAGGGCAAGACATGTATATACCGAGACGAGGACAAGACACGTATATACCGAGACGAGGGCAAGACACGTATACACCGAGACGAGGGCAAGACACGTATATACCGAGACGAGGGCAATTACGAATTTCCCCACTTGTACAATGATGTCATTCAGCCTTAGTATTTGTGAAGTTAAAGGGATTCTTTAGTATCCGAAAGGATTTTTTTCGTGTCCCAAATTATAATGAAAACGGATTATTTGATAACTTCGAATTCTATATAATCTACCCGATCCCGTTAATATACTAATTTTTTATTCTATGCCTTTATTTAAGCAGAATTATGCTTTGTTTTGTCACACATAACCATGCCATATACGATTATGCCTAACACAGACGGATCGAAGCGTAACGCGTAGGCGGAGTAATTTGGAACAGAAAGGGGGTCTTTTTCGATATATTATCAGTCATTGGTGATTATTTAAACATAATTGTAATGAAATGAAGACATAGGATCACATGAAATAGTTATACTAATTAAAACCATGAACATTACAGGAGTTTTTATTATGAAATATTTTCTTTTCATTATAGTTTGGTACACGAAAGGATCAATTTCGTGTGTCAAAGAATCCCTTTAACGAGTCACACGTTCGACGAAAGTGTTAAAGATACATCTTGATTTGGCTATGAATAATTGTGATCTAAAAACACCTATCTGTAATACTTAGAATTATGTTTTAACGTAAATTTATATAAACAATTTTTACAGACCTGCTCATGAAGTATCGGACGATTTCACACTTGTCTCGTTGTAGTGACTACGTCGTCTGTAGCGAGATGTTCACGCTTGTAATGCTCTCGTCGTCACGAGAAGAACTGAGTCGACCCTTCCTTGTCGAATCGTCACTAACGACAGCAGTGGTTAAGTCCAGAGATTAACACGAACTCCTTAAATACCACTGCGTCAGCATTGCAACGATACCGTATTGTGCTCTTCAACGACCAATCAATTGGTGACTCAAGCATCCAATTTGGAAAATGGCAATCGAAAGGCACGCGTTCTTGTGAAGTGATCCCCTATCGTCACGGGGCGTGAATGCTCCAATGCAGTCCTTTGTAATTATCTTGTCAGTCGGGTGTGAATGCAGATGCAGCCAGAGCACAGATGGAAGACTTGTACTTGTACTTGTACTTGTACTTGTGGATTGGTCGTACCGACGGATATCACTAAACAACCACAGTCGTCTCTTTTCATGTTCGCTACGGTACATCCGTCTTTGTATGTTATTAGCATATCCAATGACGCGCGCACACCTATTGTATTCATGTGAAACGTAGACCGACCAACGCGCTTTGTTGGTGTTAATCAACCCGGAATTGCTGCGACGGAACGCGTCTAAGAACGAATAAATGAAGTAGCACGCGGATACAAAACACACCTGTGATTCGGTGTGACGTCACTTCTCTCAGGTATATCTTCCTGGTAAAGCCAAGCGGTTATTCCGAATATAACACGTCACCTGACACATATCTCTGTCTAATTTTGGTTATGACGTTATTTTGTTTCTTTGCATTTCTTCAGTATAATTATAGCACAATGACGTATGGTTTATAAAAAAGTATAAATGCGCATAGTCTCATCGATTTTTATTTTAAGGACGTGTTATAAATTACGTAGAACACATTAAATATATCGTAAAATGTTAATGGTGTACATTATAAATTTGTGCACTTAATCAAGATGCAAATTAAGTAGACACATGCATTTCTGAAATACACGAACAAAGGTGGTTTTATGTTATGAATATCGATATGAGTAGATAGTGAAGTGAAGTTTATTTGACCATCATAAGTATATATAGATTAAACAACAACGTGTGCACAAACGTCTTGTTACAACAAATTCAATAATTGGTTCAATCAAAGGAATTATCTACAATTCAAAACGAAATATGTAACTATAAAGGTGATTCAAACAAGCGAATTTTCTACAACCATTCAGAGCTAAATTTTAACTTAAAGGATGATTCAAACAAGCGATTTTTTCTACAACCAATTCAGAACTAAAAATGTATCTCAGAGTTACGTTAGAAACATTATACGGAGACAACTAACCAACCAACTGTCCCACCATTTCAGTGTGGCGTGGCACCAGCTACCCAACAACAGTCTCTAAATTCAAATATTTAGCTGTCACAATAAGTGAAGAAGGAGGATCAGAGGAAGCAGTAAGAGCAAGAGTCAGTGCAGCGTGGGGCAAGTGGAGAGACCTATCCGGAGTTATCAGTGACAAGAAAATGCCAAGGAAACTAAAGATCAAGCTCTACATGACTGTCATTAGATCAGTACTTTTGTATGGAGCAGAATGCTGGCCAGTTAGAAAGAAGGAGGAACAGATTCTCGAGAAAACAGAAATGAGGATGGTGAGAAGAATTAAAGGAGTAACACTGAGAGACAAAGTAAAGAGTGTGGACATCAGAAAGGAGCTAGGAGTGACTAGTATACAAGAGAAAGTAAGAGAAATGAGACTACGCTGGTATGGACACATGCAGAGAATGGAAGAAAACAACGAAGTGAGAGCAGTTGTTGACATGAGAGTGCCGGGAAAAAGACCAAGGGGGAGACGGGTGATGGGAGATGGGTGGATTGCGTCCGAAGGGATATGCAGGCACTGCGGATCACCCCAGAGGATACCCAGGACAGAACATTATGGAAATCAAGAATTCGGGCCGCTGACCCCACCTAGTTGGAAAAGGCGAAGAAGAAGAAGAAAAAGAAGGTCTCTCGAAACGACGTTGACGGCAGCTAGAGGAAGGGCGCGCGGTTGTATAGGGGATAGCCGGATAGGTAAAGGGGCAACGCAAGTTTAGACTTGTGGATATTGGGGAGTAGAGGTACTGGATGAAAGAAAGATGTGTAGATATTGATGGGTTTTTCTCTACACTCTTCTATGTCGCTTCTTCGTTTAAAGGGCAAAAACGCCAACGGTTTGGTGTTATGGACTTGAAAGAGTTTACACAAACCAACCCTTTGTATATACAATCACATTTGTCACATAAGTGGTTTACTCATAAAGTGATCTTAACGTGTAAAAATCTAGCAAAACCACCGACACCATGAACGGGACCATCTTGGTCCATTCATCCAATCAAAACCCAGCTTATACCTGCGCTTTGAAAAAATAATACGTCACCGAGTCTTCTGCTGTTTCAGATGTCATAATTAACAGAGGGCCAGGCGGTTCGTTAATAGGCCCTACGTCGGTTTACAACGAAATCGCGACAGCAATATGCCACACTGCTCCTCATGTGGTTGTACATGGAAAGAGGATCAGTACGTTATCCTTTGAATCGATCAGAACTGAAACAGTGGTCCAGTGGATTCGTTGAAATTGACACTCATAGACACAATCCGGATGGGTTGGAGTGACGACCGGGTTCGATTGATCTAACCATGAAATCTACCACCAACAGCTGCCAAACTTCTCCTCACATATTTTACATACATATACATACACTACATCACAAAGTAATTGACGTGCATTCGTCTAACGAAGAAAATTCACAAAACAAACGCGCAGGTTTCGACGCAAACTTCTTCGACTGCTCCAAGGTACCGTAATATCGCTATAAAAGTTAGCTTTACACAACATACCGTTAGACGTAACTTTACTTACTGCATTCGCACACGTGAAAAGTTTAATTATTATTAATAATAATAATAGTTTATTTCACTCGCTCTGGGCAATCAAAAAGATTGAAATGGGTACGTACATCAAACATGCAAAGTATATTTGTTAAAATAGATACAAATAATATATAATTTAAAATTAGCTAAATACAAATCATGAAGGGAATGTATTATCAATAAACAGTTATATCTTGAAAAAATAAATCAATTTTTTTAGAGCAAATTCAGAGAACCTTATAGGTTACTGGTTTAAACAAATGCACAGAAATGCCAATGTATTTTACATAAAAACTTATTTAAGAAAATAAAATTAATTTGAAAACATTAAAATAATAACTAGATCTAAATAAATTCACAAAGGCCCTTTCCAATATTTTACACATATCATACATAGCATCGAAAAGTTTGAAGGCATTGTCTAGAAGATTAAAACAAACCCAGTTAAGAAACTTCTTGGTCCTGTTGCGGTATATATCTGTAAAGAGTTAGCTACACATACCGTTCGTACTTATTGTTGACCTTGTTTTTAATTATAAATAGAAAGTGAGTTTCACGTTTTAATAAAGCGTCCTTGGTATTTTAATGAGCAACAATAATTATAGTTTTATATAATAGACAAAAATCTAGATTTTGATAACAATCAGAACCAGAGTCAATTTATATATTTACGGTGTCATGATAATATGATAATTAATCAGCCTGTCCTTTCGAGAAAGGAAAATAATGCAAGGACATAATTATATATATTGTTGTTGCTATTAATTGTAAACGATTTAGCTCCAACCTCTCAGACCTGCATTTGGAGCAGCTCACGTACACAATGAATGTTTTTATGCAATGTGTTTTGTAGTTTTATATCATCACGTGCACATATAAAATATAGCGATATTATACTAAAATATTGTTAGACCTTACAAAGTGAAACATATGGGCCTAACCCACATAACATAGAATTGATGTATATATTTGAGCAAAACAATGGACACCATTTCTTTTAACAAACAAAGTCCTATAATTCGAAATTGCATATTTATTAATACAAAGAGGGAGTGACATGCTGAACATTTTAAAGGAATGACAACTGACGGAATGTTCTACATCCAAGTGAAAAATAACCCAGTACAACGTACGTGTTTGCAACGTCCCAGCGAGTGAACATTCTCGTGAGTAGAACAACCGTCTTTTATCGGGAATTTACATATCCTTTGATCTAATATTGTTTGCACTGGAATCGTGTAGACGCCATATTAACTACTAAGATTGAAAAACACGATTACACGAGTTGCTATGCATAAGCACGTAGGATTGTGTGTTCATTTAGGTGAAACTATAGACTGAAAATACAGACTAAAATACCTAGCCAATGCATTAATGTAACAGTGCTTTACAATATTGTTAGTGAACCATTTGAAGCGTAGGTATCAACAAATATTCCACATCGTGTAATTTTATTTAACTTGACAATAACTGTTTGTAACCGCTAAGTTATGTCTTTGACTGTCCACTCTGCCATACCGTAAAGGGTACAAAAGTAAAAACACTTGACCAACAATCACGTGATAAGACTTTAGTAGGATAAGCTGAAACGTGTGTTTTCTAATATAAGAAAATTAAGAATTGAATTTATTTAGTGATAAGAAAAAATTATTGTCCAATTGAGCAAAACATCACCACGTGGATATGTTAACAAAAATATTAATAAGGAAAACGACGAACTAATATTAGAACTGGCGTGAGATTATATAAATATCTATACAATACTTTTACACATGCACCGTAGCGTGTCTTGACGGCGCATGCGTAGTACAGACTCGTGTGTCCACAAAGAGAACACAGTCGGCTGACCGGGCCATGGTGACGATACACTCGTTGTCGGTGAGAGCAGTGACCGTAATTCAGAGGTTGGCTAATTAGCAGAGGTCTTCGTAACCCCTGTCGTAAAATATACTCGGGTTTTTTAAAGTTAGCGTAAACTGCAAAACAATAGCATGGCTGCGTGGCAACAACTTTGTCTAAATCAGGTTAATTTACGATTATTGTATTAATGAACTATTTCACCAGTGTGTAATATATTGCTGTTATATTATTGTTTATATTAACACATTATGTGTGTCAGTATATATATAAATTACTCACTGTGCGCGCGTATGTGTGTACACAAATGCATGCGTGCGTCTGCATGCGAGCGTGAATGTGCGTGTATACTCGCATGTGCGTACGTGCGTGCGTGCGTGCGTGTGTGTGTGTGCGTGCCTGCGTGCGTGAGACTGTTCCAACAGACGCACTATATGCTGGCTCTACTTTAAAAAGCAATCAACAATTGTGGCGCTGCGTTTAACGGCCGCCCATAGGTCACGCGGATATTAGGGAGACCAACGCACTTTCAACGGAGGCAATGCTTTAGATGATAAACTGTTTATTAGAAACCAACATTCACCGAAGTAGCTTTTGCTGCAGACCAACGCACTTTCAACGGAGGCAATGCTTTAGATGATAAACTGTTTATTAGAAACCAACATTCACCGAAGTAGCTTTTGCTGCAGACCAACGCACTTTCAACGGAGGCAATGCTTTAGATGATAAACTGTTTATTAGAAACCAACATTCACCGAAGTAGCTTTTGCTGCAGACCAACGCACTTTCAACGGAGGCAATGCTTTAGATGATAAACTGTTTATTAGAAACCAACATTCACCGAAGTAGCTTTTGCTGCAGACCAACGCACTTTCAACGGAGGCAATGCTTTAGATGATAAACTGTTTATTAGAAACCAACATTCACCGAAGTAGCTTTTGCTGCAGATAGTTAAACTAAGCGATCACTTCTCTTGGCAGCAAACTTTAGCTTGGACGAAATACTTATCCACACACAGAGTACTTCCTGTTCATTACGCTGTCGCAGTTCACAAGTGCAAATTACAAATTAAACTGACAAATACAGACGATTTACTGTCGTAATCTCTTCCGTTCCGGTCTGCTGGTTGCGAATAAGCACTGTGTCACGCGTGGCCACACACTGTGACGCGGTAGGGGTCAGACGTTATGAGAAGCGAGAGCGCTGTGGCCAGTCGACTTTCATTACCGATCCCGTGGCTTTGCGCTCGTGTGTATATAACCTGTTGACAGACTATTCAGTAACGTTTGTGAAGTCGTATTGCGCCAGGTAGACCTATATAGGTCTAATAAGTCGGCTTGAGTCAGATCGATCAGCAATCGAAATCGGATCATTGATCCGTCACGCACTTATGATTTTACTGTCTGGAACTTCGCTAATAACGACCTGCTCACCGGGTTCCATAAAATGACGATTTTTCTTTGCTTTCCTCTGTTTTCTTATATAAAGCGTCGTTACGCACACGAAAATGGTGTTCTATTATAATGCACAAGAATACAACTACCGGAAGTTGTCACCTGTCCATAGATATGTTCAATAAAATGCACAGGACAGCTTGTAGCACTAGAGACCTTCACGGTGTCAAGCTGTTGTGCTACGGGCAATGAGATGACACGTAGAACCTGGACACAGTTACGTTCGTACGCCGCCGGGTTTAACTCAAGATAGCAATGCAGAGTGTCTCAGTTGAACAAAAACTGGTTGTCTTTGTACAGCCAATCACCGCCACCGAATCGTACACGTCTCACTGGTTTCCGGTCTCCGTCGATGACGTAACCTTCCCGCCCGTCCGTCGCCTTCACCTCAAACTGACACTCCGCGATCCACTTTTTCGTCATTTCCGCCGGATTCATTTGCTCCCTTTCCAACAGCGCGAGCGCCTCCTTCCCCAGCGCCATTCTCTCCACACCTGAGGACGATCGTCCGCCGCGACCGGAAGTGACGTCACGGCCGGCGCTACTAGGCAAGTGCGGGACCGTTGTGTTTTTTTGGCAGCCATCGTTGTCCACCACTTGCTGCGGTGGCGTCGAATTCGTCGCTGCGTCCGCGTTTCGTTCGTTTCCGGTTGTGCACGTTTGGCGAATTCCGGGTGTGACGGGGGGTAGTTTGACGGCATGCGTCCCGGGATGACGCTCATGCTTATATTCGTGCGTCGTCGGGTTGTTTGCGTTGGTTCTCGTCGTTCGGTATTTGTTGTTCGGGCAGATCTCGTGCGGTGCGAGATTTCGCGAGGCCCGACCAGTAGCCACGCTGGCGATGTCTTCGTGCCACTGATGCGTCATGTAGGCGTGGTTGCGGAAGTGACGAAATTGGTCCTTGAACTTAGCGAGGTTCACGTCCGTCACGGACCTTGTCCAACGCGTCGGACCTTTAATGGTGCGGTCGATCAGCTGCGAACGGAATCGTTCGCGGGCCAGAATTCGTTTATCTGGCACATGTGAGCGACTGGTGGTTGCCGTCGGACTGTCGTGTTTGTGGACAGCACACTGCCAGTTAGCCATTTCCGGTGCTGAACGTGTGACGTCGTAACGTAGAGATCGTTGCTCGCGAATTCACATCACGGCACATTTGACGTTGCCGTGTAACGAGACTGCATAAGTCTGTACATGACGTATGTGGTCACTCCCGCGTGTGTGTCCACTGCAGTTAATTTGCAGCCCCAAGCGAAGTCAAGAAGTAATGTCATCGG